>JBAHVQ010171005.1:7337-18632 GCA_036872915.1 Nanipora kamurai
AACTCAATACAAACTCAATACAAACTCAGTTATTTTTATCCCTTTTTACACTGAATAACAAATACATCTGACTGCGGGATTTTGAAATCCTAACCACGTGTGTGAGCACGCCTTCTACATTCTCTAAATATTCGTCGGTCATTAACGTTTTGTATATAGATCGTGAACGCGTGTTAGTGTTTTACTGACCTTTTCACTGGCAAAAAAATATTTTTTTTCAAAAATATTTTCTGCTGTTTTTTTTTCTACTGTCGCCGGAAGGTTTTGTTTAGCAGGGGGGAACTCTGTTGCAGCGGTGAAAGGGTTGAAGACGCTTCTGATAAAATTGCAAACTAGAGCCGCAACCCAGAGAAGAAATTATTATACTTCGCATAACTATGCCTCGTTATGCAAGGGAGACATTCTTAAAATGTGTCTTCCAACGGCACGCTGGGCTTGCAGATCTCGATGAAACTAGGGGGTATCAGTGATCGAGATGTTCTTTTGGTGCAACGTTGACACGATGCTAACGTTTTAGTCCATGTGCCTTTCACCACCGTTTAGGGTTTGATTCTAATTTCCAGTAGTTGTTTGATTAAACTTGCCCGTTAGTCAGCGCTACAGGTTTTCTCCTGCTAGTTCAGTTAAGGAGAGCACCCCACATGCATGTGGGGTGCTCTCCTTACTTGACCCCCAGTATTAATAAAGACACTTTACTTTTCCGAAACTAATGGCCAACGTCCTATCGGATACGGTGCATATGAGGTTACTTTGTTTTGAGAAAGTGTATTAATTTTTTTCCGGATGGCCATAATGACATTGCGGTAAAAGTCTGGAATTTGGTTTCTTTCTTCTTTTTAATGACCTCGACTTTAACTAGATCCTGCAATTCCTTATTCACTCCGATGATGTTGGGAGTGTAGCAACGAAACGTTAGTTGATTTAATATTTTTGTTTCCCCGATGTGTGCATCATGGGCTTACTCAAAATTTTTTGCTGGGATATTGTATTTGTTACGAAGTTACGTTTTTTCCGCCTGGTCGCTCGGTTACAAGGATATTGAATAATCGTAATACAAAGTCCCCACTTTGATTGTCATGGCTAGAAATAGAGTCCTTTAAGTGTTCACGCATTATTATGTTTCTTTCAACGAATCGTGATGCCTTTGGGGGGGAATCACGTGAGCCTGGGTACGAATGGGTCAGCGCAGGTGCGAACAAAATGGAGGAAAGGAAATCTCTCACAAGGCAACCTAAGCAAAAGCGTTCAGTAAGATTTTATGCTTATTAATTTATGACCGTTTTGATTTGGGCCAGGAGAAGATATAGATCCAAAACAAAAATGTCTTTTTGGAATATTTCAGGTGGTTTGATAAAACAAAAGATGTATTCAGTTCGGCGCTTCAATATCTTTCTTTGTTAGCCATTTTGAAGTTAGCCGAGTTTTCGGACCACGTTTCCTTTGACCATGCTTTGGCTGACTGTGATTATTCTTGCGGTATAATATATGCAGGAACGGATCAAAACTGAATGTACCACTAGGCTCAAACTTAACGTTTCCCGTAGTCTTAAACCGACTCAAAATAATTTACATTAGTATACAGTAATTACTGGCAAATTACGAAAGGGCCATGACAAAATTATTGAAGGTCATAAATCGGGTTTCTGCGAGCACAATTAACCCTTTCCTGACCGAAGACGAGTAAAATCGTCTGGTGTTAACCAGAGTAAAATACTAAAGTCTCCAGCGGTCGCTGAGGACCACAACAGTCAGGAAGGATGTAAATGGTTGACCAGGCTGTCTATACAAAGCAACAACAAGGTCGTTTAAATTTTAAAACCAGCCTATTAGGAAGACTTAGTTTCATTTTTTTTTTGGTTGTTATTGATACTGTCGTTGCAGCTTTGGTCAGATTGATATCCTTGCTAATTTTGTCGAAGGCTACAGCTTAAAAGTAACTATTTAACTTATAAAAGTAAGTAAACTTGTAATTAAATCGTCTTATTTCGTGAAGTAGCAAAGTGAATGTTACTTGAATTCATGCCGACAAGGCATGACTCTGAAATAAGGTTCAAAAAACTTTGAATGTTCTTTAACTTCCTCCATTGGTAGAGGCATGCCTTGTGAATTAAACCCCATCAAAAGGCGCTTATCTTTCGTGCTAATGGCCGATTCAAAATACACGATTTCGCTTCCTTTGGATTTTGGATATTTTAAAAAGCAGATTGAATCTTCGGCGGCCGCCAGTTGTTCAGGTATGGTTTCCATTTTCTGAAAAATAAAGGTTCATTTCTCAGGAATGAATGTTATTGGTTGTGTAATTAGACTTCTCTTCTCACCAGTAAAATTCTTCTGATAAACACGCAAAAATATCATTACCTAGATGGTTCTTGATGTTAGATCACACATTTACATGAAACCTTGTCACCATCATGCTCGTGCCGTGGGCCGTTGGCATTATTTTCTGCACGCCTCGGAGACGAATCTAGGTTACCATATAGCCGTATAACGGCGGGTTAGCTGTCGGCGTCGCAGTGCATTCACCCCTGAGGAAAACTGAAACTATCGCTACCCCAAATCTAAACCCTAAACCAAACAGTAATCCAAACTGTAATGGTTAACCTAACTCAAATCCAAAAGGCAATCTTAATCCGAACTTTAATCTAATCCAAACTCTAGTCCTGACTCTATGCCAAATCCTAGCTTTGGCGATGCTGCTTACATAGTGAGTAAGCCCCAGAGTCATTGGCAACTGAGTTTTTAGTGACCAGGTGCACTCAACTCAATGACGCTGGCGTCACCTGAGACACAGTTATGGGTGGGATGTCGCTGACAGGTGTTTCCATACAGTTTGTCAGTGGCCGGCCTCGTCATGGTCATGGTGGTACTACTGGGACAGGTGTCCATCTTATCTCAGTTTCCTGTGATGTTGCGATATCATGGGGATGAGAGATCCTTTAATTCAATGACTTGCAGTCACCCAATATCCAGTTACCTGTGACTCAGGAATATCGGTTCCCAACGCTAGTCAGGTAACGCCACCTTAGCAGCACGTGATCCATATCAAAAACTATAGTTTCCTTCATACATATTGAGATGATAACTGTATAACTTTTCACTAGGACAACCAACGTTTGAACGATTTTTGTTTGCTGGACTGACAACTCAGTGAGCCATGTAATAAATGTCCAACACATAACACAACAGCTCGAACGTTGGACTAGTGATTCAAAGGTCCTAGGTTGAAACCATTGTTAAATTGGCGTCACATTTCTTGTTCGCCCAGCTAAGTGATCTCTTAAATCAAAGCGGCCAAACAGCCTTTTTGTGCACGGAATTAATTTCCCGTTTCTCATAACCATAACTCAAAGTCTTCGACCTGAAGACACTTGCTGTGACGTTATACGTAGGATTATGCCCATGTATCATCAGTTTCCACATACCTTTATCGAAAGAGTGAAATGATCACCGTCGTTATTCTTTTTCACACAGAGAACACATTTTTCATTTTTCTTGTGTTTCCACCCCAAATTCTCAAAAATGACTACTTGGCGTTGATAATCGTCCAAAGTGAAATGGGCTATCCAGCATGCTGTAAAATAAAATAAAGACTCTTTTCTAGACTATTTTAATCTAGTTTGAACGTTCACCTTAAGCCAACTTCAAGCTATGCCGTGGTAGTGATCTGGTTTGCATTGTATTACAAAACTCTATTTAGGCGCGCACACAAAAGACTGACCCCTAAACATTGTGCCATATTTCAAAGTCAGCTTCGTTGTAGCCGGGTTCTTGGTCGAACTTCAGAATAGCCGATTGTACACGACAATGCCGGCATTCATCAACAAACATACCGTCAAAAACACGCTACTAGCTTCAATTTTATCCACAACTTTCACTTTTAGATGAACCATTATCGTGTTATGAGATTCAGTTCTTAAATTTGGAATTTTGATTATTTTTTTAAATCTAATCAAATAACATTTCAAATTTAAATTGTTTTATAACATTTATGAAGTTCGTTCAAATTATTTCTCATTCGTATCTTCCTGGTGTAATTTTCAAATTTCAAGCTTTATACTTTGCGTTTCTTTCCACATGAGAACCAGGGTGTTCCAAGGGCACAGCACCCTCCTTATAAAGTATATATGTAAGCGTTTATTTGATTGACATTAATAGTTGAATTTCATTGACTAAAATAGGTTGTTAAACTGAAAGACGTAAGCGATACATGGAACTGTCTTCGTGTTATCCAGACCATTTTGGCTATTTTTTTTTTTGATCGTAAATTTAGTAAAGTTACATTTCAAATTTTACTTGGAAAAATGTAAGCTTTCTTTCGGACGTTTGCAATGTTTCTCGTATGCTAATATTTTCCTCTGACAATATGAGGCATTGTTTGGACTTCGCAGGGACACGTATTTCGAGGTTCGTTATTGAAGCTGTACGATAAACTCGCAGTACTTATTTTATTGGAGTCGAATTAAACCACTCGGGATACGACCTCGTGGTTTTAAACCTAATAAAACACTCCCTTTCAACGTTCTCCTTTTGACTTTGCCAATAACCCTGCATTTTGAGAACTAATACTGATTGTTCCGCTGGTAAAAGCCGAGATTACACAACCGATATTGTGTGATATTGCACAACAAATAAGTAAAATAGTCAAGTATCGCTACCAAATACTCTTGCATACGTTACCGTTTTCGTCATTTAACGTCCCGTCTGAAGAGACCGCCAACGTTTCTTTTCCGTCCATTAACACAGACTTTATTCTCACGTAATGGCCCTGTTTCGAGCCATCCTCTTGGTTGAGAGAAAGTAAATGTATATTTTGATTAGGAAATTCATTGTCGTGGCCGTCAAACACATCCAATGGAGGATTTTTCTGAAGGGAAAGGAAAACGAGGAGAAGAAGGGAAATTATTAACATCTTTGTTCCATAACGTAATATGCTGACGTTACACTGTCCTCATCGAAAATCCTAGAACTCTACAATTTCTGTCATTATTACTATTATGCAATATTTCTTCGAGTCTTTTAAATCAGAGTTTTAGCGTATTTTTAAGGCATTTTTTCGCAAAAAAAAAAAAAGTTAACATCTCAGTCTGTATTTTATTAAACATTTTTAAAATCCAAACATTTTCGCTTCATTCCGTATTTTCGCTTCTCGTAGATCAAATTACCGCAAAGAAACAATAAAATATATATAAATATATGTACAATAAGGTTTTCAGTTTCAAGCACGGTAATGCATAACGAGTTCGAGAGTTTACTGTGGTAAAACAAACAAACGCAAAAACGCGAGAAAGGTAAAGCGGAAGTCTGAGTCATTTATTGCATTCGTGTGCTTTGTTATTGTCGTCTAAGTCGCGCGCGGAGAGAGTTGTTAAAAATGGCTTAAACCGATTACAATTTTCACTGAAGGATTGAATATTTTTTTCCAGAATTCACTTTTACAATTATTGAAATGTGAAAAGTCAGTTCCTACAGTCACCGCGCACGCGACTTTCTCGTCTGTTAAGGTAGCAATAGGGTTATCTCGTATCGCATTGTAAAAAAGCTTGCACCCCCATTGATGTGATAACAACAAATCATACACAAAATTTCTTTAAAACAATGTTGTCATTGTTTAGAAATCAGTCTAACTAAAACGAAACAGGTAGTAAAAATACAGTTTCGCTTTGCATCGCCTACGTTGTTGACTTAATTAAACAATTTAGAAATACCAACCATTTATTTACCTGATTTATACAGTAGTCTGACAGTTTAACTATATCAAACACATGTTGAAGGTTCTCCTAATATCAACCTTGTATTGATTCGCTTTATTCGAGATTTCTAACAATTAAATAAACACGTTTTGCACAACATCTACCTGTAGCAGCTGAGTTCCTGTTCTTGAATCGAAAAGAAAAATACCAGTCTGACCGCCAAAGACTTCTTATTTTAAAAACTCAGATTGCTGTGGGTTTTTGTGTGGTAATTTCTTGCAATTATAACATAACTTGTTAGCAGGCTGTCGCTTTTGTCCAAGTACAATAAAATTACTCTGATCAAAATTCTTTTGTAAATCTATTGAATCAATTAATTAATTTGTATTAAATACCCACTCAAATTAAGCTAAACAACGAGGTGCCCTGGCTTTTCTTAAAAACTCTGGGGTCAGTTTTTTATGTCAAAGATGATTAACTTTCACTTTGATTAGCGTTCACCACGCCATCGACATCTTAACTACGGTTAGTTGACAACATAACTAAAATCGTTAAATCATATGATATAAAGCTGGGTTTTTTCTTTCGATTTCATTCGTTTGGGTTCGGATGACTAACCTGAAGAGGAAATTAATGATGAAAGTTCCATTAACTATTTCAAATCTCCGTTGTTTTCTCACTGATACTCTTTTCTACAACTGATTTAGCTAGATATTTATATTCACGATTTAACTACGGTAGGTGGTCAGTTTTAAAGGAAGATGACTAATGTTTAACATTGTCAGCGCAAACTGTGTAGTCAACTTCTTGATTAAAGTCTTGGTCAAACGGTGCATGATATTCGATGGAGAATAGATATTCGATTATCATGGAGAATTTGGTGATGCTCGGAGTTACTGATAGTCCATGATAGTGGATCATAGTGCATGATAGTTGGTGGTCAAACAAGAGAGAATTATCAACTATCATTCGCCGTTTGACTAAGACTTTAAGTTAGTAAGTAGCATGGTTAAAATAATTTTGCATAAGCCGTTTACTCAAGATCTCATGATTTGTCGCGGTTTGGAAAACAATCTCGAAGAAGATATAAGTAATACCATCTCAGGAATTTTTTCAAATCTGCGTGTATTTTTCCTGTTGGAACCCTTTAGAGAACCAGTTTTATCTAATTAACAGTTAATTCTAACGAAATTTTAAATTCACAAAAAAAAAAATCACGATGATTAATAGTTTCATAAGACCGGCTGCAGATGGCTTCACTGCAGCTAAAACCCACGGGCATTTGGCATAACTAACAAAACCTAATCACTTTATTAAAGTCTCTTGGAGCAAATACGAAGCAGCTGTAGATTTACATTGACTTAAAACTAACGCGAAAATTTAGTCAATTCACTTACTGCTTTTGGTTTCTCGAAGTCTAGTTCATCTGTTCCCGCCATTGTCTCTTTCTTCCCCGCATTTTCTTGATCAAAGTTTGGTGTCGCCTGATCATCACCCTGATCGATATCTTTCTCCATTAGACCGCCATCTTTCACCGGGCTATTTTTACTCTTAGAATTCGTAGAACAGCTGACAGTGTCCATTAGTTTTCGTAGAATCGAACTATTCCTCGAATGGAAATGATGTAACTTGTTTGGAAGAGAATGCGTAAATGAAACAGTTACTTAGACAGCTTCTTTTATGGCGATCAAGCGACTGTAGTTTCGTTTATACTTCCCGTCACAAATCAAACTTTTCATTTCGTTTTTCCCCAACACTCAGCTAATCACATGCGTTTTCAGCGCCCTGTTAGTTCCGGTTTCCGTTTTTCATTTATGCAATTCAAAGCAAACCAATCTATTTTAAGTCGATTTACATAAATCGAGTTCCAACCTGCCTTTTTAGCAACCTTGTTCCCGCAAGGAACAATAATGCTCGAGAATAGGAATGTTTAATTATTGTTGGCGAGCAGACTGAAATATTAGGGGACAGGCTTTCAATCTTCTCCAACACAACCTTCGCCTGAAAGCGTCTTATCTGATGTCCCTTCCTGCAAAGAAAAGAAGAACCTTATAAACTGTTTAAATTTATGATACGTTAGCTGCGTGGTGGTGAGTCACCACTCTTATTTAGGTTCTCTTATTTGAGTCTGTCTTAAAATACTGAATCAATTACAGCCTTTTAACTCACATCAGTGAACGGTTAAACTTTTCGCGTCTTCTCAGACAACAACGTTAAATCGTAGTTTCTCAGTCCGCAAGTGCTGCGAAACTGAGGAAGGCACTTGAGAAAAGTGCATTCCCCGACTTTTTTTTAAAATGGGCAAACTGACCTTTTTATCGAATTAAAATGCCACTTTTATTGAAATAAAAGTGTCCTGTTTTGGATGAAAGCGCCCATTTACTGGAAAGACAGGCCTCTTTCTACAGAAGCAAGGCAATGTTGGTGAAATTCAGAATATTGAAAAGGTGACACAAATTTTAATCACATTCTGTCTGGAAATCACGAAGGTGACCTTTTTAGCGTGTGTCCCCCACTTTTGAAGATCTTCGCGGCCACTCCAAGTGCGTGTCTTCTCTATAACTATCAACAGTGTCATCTTCGTATTTCGCGGCCTATCATGCTCATAATTGTTGTTCTTGTGCTACATCGGCGAATGAAGTACAAGTAAACTTGTCAATCAATGTGAAATAGTGGTTCTATTTGATTTTTAAAGAAATTCACCGAAGGAAGTATTCAAAAATATAACATTTGTACCGGCGCGGACAGTTCAATCGATTCTAATTTGCTGAGAGCAGTGCTGCTTCGAGGTATCAAGGTGTCAATTTATCTTTTGGCTTTTGTTACTTGGTAATTGTACATGTCAGTCTAGAAGTTAATCGGTGGTGATTGAATTTCCTAACTAAGCTAGTATACAATTTTATTTTAGAAACTTTATACTTTCGGTATTTAAGTACTTGAAAACCCAGCTACTTTTTTACTATTAATTAGTTTCTGCACTGATTACTCTTTATTTTCACTTCTATGAATTGTCCCTAAAGAACCATACTTTCCCGAGTAGCAAGTAGACCAAGAAGAATTTTCCAGAGCTTGAATTACTCATTGTCGTTAACAAACGTAATTTGTCGTAACTCTGGATTCAGCAGAGGAATGCATTTCAACCTAAACTGTTAACAGCTTAGCAGGTGTACCATTTTACTCCACATTCCTTTTTCTATGTGCTTCGCCTACAGGTACACCTAAAGGTGGAGCTTTCCTTTCGGCTAAGATGACATCATTTTTCTATGCATGCAAGTACACCCTCTTGCAATAATTTTTCTCGTTATCTCCTTTAGTGTTTTCGCTTATACTGGATGAAATGTGCAAAAGATCGTTAAAAAATTATTAGTTTATACATTTCAACTACGTCAGAAGTTCTTGGAAGATCTGAAATCTCATTGGAAGGTGTTTCAAGTTTTCATGGCAAAAGCCGGTTTATTGTTTGCCAGGAAGTTTGAAAATAGAAAGTTAATAATCTTTGGTAATCATCCCTTTCGGCTTAATCGCCGACAGCAGACCTTTAGATTTCTTGGAAATTTTTACAGGCATAAGGGGAAACTTGCTAAAGTTATTTTTCAGAATAGTAGCAATTGATGATCCAGGCAGAAAACGAACTCGAGTTAAAAATATGATGGCCCAGACAATATTTAAATAGAGGCATAACAAAGACATATATTATGAAATATTTAATGAACTGACGTTTCGTCACTAAACCGGCAACATCTTCTGAGTGAGATAAAATTACAAAGCCTCGGCTTAAATATAGTAGGCTATTTACAAAAATAGAAGTGATGTGACAATAGTGAGAGTAAGACGATACCGCATGGTGAGAATGCGATAGAAGAGGAAGAGAAGTTAGAATAGAGTCAAAGGAACAGATCTAATGTTTGCGTTAAGTGAGGGATTAAGTTTATGAATAAGTAAACTTTCTCGAATCAAGAGTTCAGAAGTGGAGGAGCAGGAGGTTAAAATCGAAAAATCATTAAGCGATACGGAATGGCCGGATATATTTTTCAGAAGTATATATATATGTGAGTATTCATATGCAGCTAAAATTTACATACAATAGTTTGATAACTACTATGGTTTACCCCGTTACAAACTTCGTCGTAAGAATCGGGATTTTTTTCCAACGCCCGATAATTAGGAATTCTTACGACTATTGTGAACACTGTCCTTGGTGCTGTCCCGGATGGTTGTCGATGTTGTCGCATGAATCCTAATGATTCGAATCGTTTCCATTTCAAAGATGAATCTAAGACGGTCGCCGATCGACAGTCGAAGATTTTTACGACTTATATGAACTTATAGGTTATCCTAAGAATTGTATGCACGGTAAGAATCCGAGACAGAACTATCGCCAGCGATATGAAAGTAGAGTACTGCGTACAGTGCTGAGTAGACAGTTTTGAATGACTTGTCGAAAACCAAAAGCGTTGGGAAACTGCCGGAACTTAGGTGTAGAAAACTGACGTTTAGAGGGAAGAAGTGGAATGTGAATGTTTGAGTTTTCTTATCAATGTGACGTCGGATTTAAGTAATCAAAAGGTTTGAGAAACTGCCGGAACTTAAGAATGGAGAAACTGACGTTTCGTGCAAAGACCCTTCATCGGAGTGAAACATAAAATGCAAAAAAAATAGGTGGTGTTTTTATATTGTCACACCACCTACTTTTTTTAGGATTACCTTTCACTCCGACGAAGGGCCTTCGCTCGAAACGTCAGATTCTCCATTCTTCCGCACTCTACTTTTATGACTTAGAATTTTACTCTTTCGTTCGCGCCGTTGTTGTTTGACCACTTTTATTATTTTACTCTGTCTAACGCCAGACGATTCCACTCGTCAAGGAAAGACCCCTGCAGGGTTCGCACGTAAAGGTTAAACCTGGTTTACACTTACTGTAGTAGTCGTAACAATCGTGAGTATATTTCCGATTCCTGATTGTCGGGGATTCTTACGAGAAGTTAGTGCGAACATGGTTTTAGTATTTTCGCTGCCGATCTGATTGTAAGAATCGGAATAGTGTCTTTATTAAAGTGGAATCCGAGACAATCAGGAATTTTGGTGACTAGTGAGAACCTGGCTCGGTTCTAAAAATTGAGAGGGTTGTAGAAACTAAAAAATGAACCGGTGATCGGCGATTCTACCACAAATGTTAACCGAGCTTGAAGTTCATAAATATGTCAGCTTCTTGCTCTTTTCATCTGTACTTAACATCGAAGTTAATTTTGTGAAATTCAAAAACTCATTAATAATTCATGAGGAAATGAACCAATCACAGCGAGAAAAACGGTCACATGCATACATCATTATAACCGGTAATACACTATCAACCTCAGTATTCTTTATATAAAAAAACTCACCCTTATTAGTATTCTTTATATAAAGAATACTAATAATGGTGAGGTTTTTATATAAAGAATACTAATGAGGTTGAGGCTAAAGAAAACACTGTAATATGGAACAAAACATTTTATCACGAAAAATTGAATAACACAACAACCTTTGCTGAACTCAACTCTACTTTACTTGCTAACAAAATTAATAGTACAATTGTTGAACACACATCTTGTAAACGATTCGCTGA
>JBAHVQ010171016.1:0-18630 GCA_036872915.1 Nanipora kamurai
CGTTAGTTTTTCTACGCCTAAGTTCGAGAAGTTTCGCTCAAAACGTTAGTTTTTCTACGCCTAAGTTCGAGAAGTTTCGCTCGAAACGTTAGTTTTTCTACGCCTAAGTTCGAGAAGTTTCGCTCAAAACGTTAGTTTTTCTACGCCTAAGTTCGAGAAGTTTCGCTCGAAACGTTAGTTTTTCTACGCCTAAGTTCGAGAAGTTTCGCTCAAAACGTTAGTTTTTCTACGCCTAAGTTCGAGAAGTTTTGCTCGAAACGTTAGTTTTTCTACGCCTAAGTTCCGGCAGTTTCGCTCAAAACGTTAGTTTTTCTACGCCTAAGTTCGAGAAGTTTCGCTCGAAACGTTAGTTTTTCTTCGCCTAAGTTCCAGCAGATTCGCTCGAAACGTTAGTTTTTCTTCGCCTAAGTTCCAGCAGTTTCGCTCGAAACGTTAGTTTTTCTACGACTAAGTTCCGGCAGTTTCGCTCGAAACGTTAGTTTTTCTACACCTAAGTTCTGGCCGTTTCCCAACCCTTTTGGTTTTCCACAAGTCGTTTAAAACTGCCTACGTAGGAATCTACTTCTACATCACGAAATCAGATGGAAATCGACAGCTATAAATGTGTGCTGAATCGTCTAATGCACATACGAGCTTCCATCTCAAATCAATAATTCATGAGCAAAACACAAAAGAAATCCGTACTGAGACGCTGTTTTAATATCCGAGGAAGAAATTACATAAATTAAGCCAACTTTCATCTCGATTCTCTTCTCAAATACTGATTCTTTTGAAATGCAATATCATGCACTTGAAAGTCGTGTATCATCAGATATCCAAACACCTCGAAGTTTGTAAAGACAAACTTCAACAAATTTCTCGGTGCTTGGATATCCTGATGAAACACTCCTTCTCGTGTACGATATATTACCTATCGGTCTCCTCAATATATCATTACTGACCACCGCTGCTGTCCATCTGAGTTCCAATAGCTCAATGGTCTTAAATGACCCACTGATAACAAGACCACGAAATCATTTTATAAAAGATATTCTGGGTTCAAACTCAAAATCCCTGATAACGACGATAGTTGTAGTAGTACAAGATTAATTACAACTAAAAGCCCTTACTTGCTGTCTTTCATTGTGAACCTTCTCTAGTTTTAAAACTTGCTCCCTAATTCGGCTTACAACTTTCTGGGCGTCGGCGGCTTGCTGGGCAACCTATACCGTGGAAACAAATTAAGGTGATGACCCAATGGAAAAATGTCACTACCAACAAAATGTAAGCAATGACCTTTATCATGACAGCAAGATAAACCAGCCAATGATCAAACAAGACAAAGAATTCTCAAACTCATTAATAATTCATGATGAAAACACAAAAGAAATCAGTACCGAGAGGTTGTTTTATTTCCACGCTCAAACACTCAAACAGATTAATCACACCTTCACCTAAAACCGGCTAATTCTATAATCTAATTGGTTCGTTTCAAAAATTAATTAATTCACCTGTAGTATAATATAGTCATCTAAATCGTGGTTGTACAAAACTAGTAAATTTTGTCGTTAATTTTGTCATTAATTCTCCATTAATTTTGCCGCTATGTCGAAATAATGACTTTGATTGAATACGAGAACGTCATTTAAAAAATTGTTTATTATATTTACAAATGAAAATGACAGACGTATGGTGAACTATGGGAGGTAATAGATTTTGTAGCGAATGTACACATGAGCAATTTTCGAGACGGTTAAATATTTCTTATTCATTATTCAAGTCAACGAAGAAACCAATGTTAAAGGAATGGAGACACCATGAATTATCATGTTAAATTACCCGGTAACTCTGGGTGTCTGATGATCGGGCCACCGCCAGGAGCCATTTTGCCGAGTTTTGATGAGGAGGAAAATGTCCTGGAAGCGAGGTCGCAGAGGTGCATAATTGCCTTGCTCGTTATGGGTATATGCCCTTTTGCCAACCATTATAAAATTAATGGAGTCTTATGGAAGCTGTGATTGGTCAACTAGCGTGTTTGCATTAGGCCAAGCAAACATGGTCCTAGCGTCGCCATCCTGACAGTAAGGAACCTTTGTGGTTTGACAACATTTATGAAGAACATTCCCGCTTTATTTTACTTGTTTTGTTCGAATTATTTTATAAAAGAAAAGGAACCTGCTTCGCCTTGTTTGCATAGCCTGACACAAACACTCGTAAGAGTTTGGGAGAACTCTCAAGCAGTTGAGCAAGCCGGTTTTCTCAAACTCTTACGCTTACTTGTATCAGGCTATGCAAACACGGCAAAACAGTTTTCATTTCTTAATCATCGCTAGCTATATTAATGTCATTCTACTCACCTTCCCGCGCTTCTTTTTCGAATCCACACGCGATTTGAGCAAATCAGAGGTGTCCGATGCTATACGAGCCTAAAGAAAAGCAGAACGTACTAAAGAATTAAAAATCACGAGTAGGTCTGAGTACAAAAGTGATCTCCTGAAGCTCTCCAGGAGATCGAGAAACAACCGAGGTAGATAGTTACGAAAACTTTGGGAAATATACTTTCCACCAGGTTCAGGTCAGAAGGCTAATGGCACATTTCTTCTCTTTTCCTTGTTTTCTGTCTTTCAAAGTAGATGTCTTCGTTCTTATAATAACAGTTCTATTGTCCATCTTATGTTGTAAAAAAATACAATGGATTTAGTTCTGTCAACATCAGAAAGGTTTACACACAAAAGCCTTATTTACAGATTCAAAGCTGGTAACATTTATGAAAGTGAATTTTTTCAATAGTGGCTCCCTACAGTTTCTATTTTTACAGGATGCAGTTATTGCGGTCTCTATTTATGGGCATTTCTATCTTTAAAATAGTTGTAAGTTCGGTATGAAGTGTATTTAACTGAAGAAGAAACATGATAAACATGAGATATTTGTCAAATCGTGCAATTTTTTATTGTTAAGATGATGATAATAGTGTTGGAACATTCGCATATTTTCACGATTATTACATTTAAGACACATTATCGTCGGATTTCTTCAGTGAATTTTTCTGAAAATTGGTACAAAGTTCACTAAAGAATACAGTACCCAAATATCAGGGTAGGTTGTCAAAGTAGAGTTTTTGCAATAGGCTTAGTGGATTTAAAAATTGTTTTATGAAAAATGTTGAAAATTAGATATGCTGTCTAGCTTACGCTGTTTGCTTTAATTACCAAGTTTAAAAGAAATTCACCGAAGAAAACATCCCAAAACTTCCCATTTGTAGTGACGCCATTGGTGCTGTCGTGACAGAAAAACGGTTCAAGATCCAATCTACGCATGCGCATCCAATCATATTTAGTTACCAGTCTCCTAGCAAAAACTGCCCTAGGGAGCCTCACTAAGACCTGTTGAATCAACGAGAGTTCGTGCCTTTTCGTATGGGAGTTAATCAATGAGCGACCGTACCACAATCATAGATAACATGGGTTCAATATAGATTTTTGCGACAAACTTATTGCAAGGGCGGCTTATATATCACTTTGTATCCTGAACAGTAATGGTTTCCCTTCTATAATGTAAAGACGGCTGGACGAGTGTCTACGAGTGAACCAATATTCTCCTATTTTAGAATAATCCCGAGGGTATTATAAAACAATATTTTTACAATTATCCTAAGAAAGTTAACTCGAGCGGGATTTGAACTCGCACCTTCGGGGTACCAGTCCACCGCTCTACTTGTTGAGCCAACGACGTCAACTTGCAACAACTACTTCCTGTAAACAAAAGATTTTTTCATCCAAAACAAATGGAATGAATAATTTTAAATCTCGAGAGTATTCTCTACACCGTCGCCATTCTCTATACAACGTCAATCAGACTAATTTCACATCTTAGGGGCGACGTTAGCTCGCAAAGGGACGAACACTGTCGTTTAAGATTGAACTGAACTTAAGCATTGAAGTCGTTTTAGGAGAACAAAAGCATTTTAGAAGTCGTTAAACAAACCTTAAATGTCAATCACGGTGGTCAATTAACCGTACTTTCTTTAAATTAAATGCTGAAATTCTGTTGACGTCGTTTTTTTATGTTGTTTTACAGCCTGGTCTTTTTACATATTGTCACTTCCTTAAATACGGACTAAGTGAGAGATAAAGTACTTATCGTTCTTTTTACAACTGAACTAAAAATATATTACTTGTCTGACAAGGAAGGAACTAAGAGTAATACTCTAAGTTCTGCAATGAAAATAAAATACCTCACACCTAATAATTAAAGCACTGCGAATCTGGAGTCACGAAACTAAAAACATGCAATATTATGGAGTCTACAGGGATTGGGGAAGAGTTTTAACGCAACTTAAATGCGAGATATTACTAAATGCTGAACACTAATCTGGTTCATGTGCGAGCTTGGTATGTATCAGACGATCAACGAACGTTCGTCAAGCTCGTTTCCTCCGAAAAACGATTTCTGAGCCCTAGACGGGAATCGAAACCGCAACCTTTTGATGACCGGCGAAACGCCCTAACCATTAAGCTACCAAAACTCAGATGGTGAGCTAAGCTGCAGGTTTGTCATATGTACTGCCTAAGCGAAAGTCACGATATGATAATAATAAAATAAAGTACTAGTAATATATAATAGTATTTGTAGTTCCACATGCTTTCGTTTAAATCCGGGCCATTGTCAGCCAACAATATAAGAAAATAAAAGACAAAACATAATCCGAAAATAAACATCTTCTAAAGAACTCAAGATATGACGTTCGGAACAAGACAAAAGTATGGTGATAATATTTCGACTTCTCTTCAAAGTCATCGTCAGATCATCTAATTACACAGAGTATACACCTTTACGATCCTTCAATAGTCGCAAATAATAGGTTACATTATCGAAAAGAATGCATTATTTACAGAATAATTACTGAGCTGTCAGCAGAGGAGGAAGATGCAGCGAAGTTCGAAACAGAGTGAGGGATTAATTAAGGAAATAGAGTTAGTTCTTGAGTTGCTTTTAAGCCAACATTAAACTCTGGCGCGTTGAATCACTCTACATTAACTTTAACGCACCAGAATTGAATGTTGGTTTTAAAGCCACCAAAGAACTAACTCTATTTCCCTAATTAATCTCTCACGTTGTTTCTCATAACTATCCTGCAAGTAGTATATTCCTTCTGATGATGCAACCTATTCTTTATAACCATTAAATGATCGTATATACTCTGTGTGATTAGATGATCTGACGAAGGCTTTGAAATGAAGTCGAAATATCACCATACTTTTGTCTTGTTCCAAAGCTCATATCTTGAGTTATTAACAAGATGTTTATTTTCGGATTATGTTTTGTCTTACATCTTTCATTTAAATCATGTATGTTTCCCACCAAGTTTACGTTTACTTGCTTGTAATATAACGTTACTTGGTATTTATTTTTTCGGTCCATTCATAATTTTGGGCCCTGATACAATACGGGCTCAGCGCGCTCCACGAAGTTTTGTAGTAGTTCATAGTTACCTGAAGAACTGTCCTCATGTGAGCCTCTTCTTTCAGCTGGCTTTTAAGCGAATTCTCGGCATTCCTTAAAGAATCTTCTTCCGTAAAATACTCCTCCTCTTGACGTACTTTTGAGGTTTTAAGCGAATAATTAAGAGTCTTCACTTTCTTTATCTCGTTGCACATCATCTATGAAAACCATTTCTCACATAAGCAGTCTTTTCGGGGTTTTTTTCGAGAAAAAAAACATCCGAAGTCAAAAAGCAGACGAGAAGGAGTGTTTAATCTGATAATAAAACGTCGATGGGCTAATCGAAGACTTTAGGAAAAAACATAATTAAACAAACCTCGTCTTGTTGCTTAACTTTTTCAACTTCTTGCCCTGACCTTACCAAGGATTTTTTATCCGTAATTATCTTCTTTTTGCTGTACAAAAAACAAAAGCCTTTCACGAAAATGTTTGAATGTTTTTGGAGAGCACGTTTCACTGAAAAGCTGTATAACAAGTCATACGACAGTTGTCCCGGGTTAGGTTTTACAATGATGGCCAGAGGCCTTTAGTATGAAAGATGTTCTAGCTAATTGAAAATTTTAGTGGCTAAAAGTTTATACTGATCAATGTAGATGACATAAATTTTAGTTGGCCGACGCAATACCTTAGAGTACGTTTGCGTGGGCCCGAAATCTGCTCGGGTCCCCTGTTTACACGGAACCGTACACTTTTGGAACTGTGAAGTGTTTTCACGGTACCGCACGAATTGTCACTGTACGCATGCGTACACAATGACCTGTCGCCTGCAAATCTTTCAAAACGGCAGAAAAAATTTACAAGTCGGTACCCGAGAAACCACTCGACGAGTCGGCTTGTTGAAACTAGGGTGAACTGGGGTCGATTGTATGACTCATCCAAAACCGAAGATCCCTTCTAATAATAAATCAATATCCAATCATACATAAATTTCTAATTCAACACAATTCGCTAGGAGGCCATGGCACCATGCCCCCCTTAAAATACGCACGTGAGTACCAGTACAGTTTTTGCGTTTTGAGAGTCTACCTTGCAGTTTAACTCACCGTCTTTCGATATTTTTTGCCGTACTGTCCATATCTTCGCGCATTGCTTTGTTTTTTCTCGTCAACTCGCGGACTTGTACTTCATACTGCTTTATTTTCATCTTCAGTTCCCCGATTGCACGTTGATAATCTCCCTCCTGAGACATCATAAAACAATGCTTGAGTTATTCGCTCAATAAACTAACCTTTCCGAAGTTTTCTCATCAAATATCCCGCACAATGCAATGGCCAAAGGGAAATTCGGGGGGGTAATAACTGACGTCAGCAAATAGGTAATAGGACACATTTGAGGGGCGTGACTAGTATTCACGACCTCCTGCCAGAAACATGAGACTTTTTGTGAAGTGAATCTTTGATTTAACACGATACAATGTCTAGTTTGAGATACCATAGCCTCCATAAAAATATATGAACATCATAATTTTATTCAGTCTTTTCACATTCGGCAAAGTGGTGTATCTACACCTTGAAAGTCTTGATTCCTTTTACTGAGCAAGACGTTTGAAGCACAAACTTAATTTGATACATACCATATTGTTAGTCTAAACAGTCTTTTTTATCATTGAAGGCAGAAATTCGGGGGACCTAGACCCCCATAGACCTGCCCGAAGCCACACCACCAACCCTGCAATCTATTTAGCTTATGAGTCAACATGACGGTCCCGATGAAATCCTTTGCGTTCCACAGTAAAGTTTAGCTACGAACTCATAAACGCGTTGAAGTGGTTCTTTGTAGCTGGGCCTTAACTCTTTCAATATCAACTTCGCTTTTCACGATATTATTCCGGCTAACACCAAAGGCTGTTAATCTGGGTAATACCAGACAACTTTATTGAGGCTAACATGAGGTGATTTTATTCATATTAAAGCGAGATAAAGATTTTTCTTGCTTACACTAGACGATTTTATTCTTAAGATATAACCGTTTGACAGTACAAAGGGCTAAAACGTAACAAACTGCTTCACCAAGAAAGGAGCTCTTCAGAATTTTATTCGAACTAATGCCCGAAAATTCTGCTGAAATTAATGCCAGAAAGTTTTAATCTATATAGCTAAAGCCAAACAACTTATTCAGCAGGAAAAAGACGTCTTGCACTTCTAGGGTTTATAAACCATTTTAACTGGAACAGATAAGGAACGGTTATTACAAAACTTCTGTCATTATAAGCTATAAGATAACCATCATTCTCATGATCTTGTAAGAAAATTGTCATTCTCGTTCTACCGTGTGAACATCATCGCTCTCATCACACCGAAACATAGCCATCACTCTCATCAAACTATGAAATAATCGACAATCTACTTACACCACAAAATAATCCTTATAAATAAATTTCATCATACCATTAGACTAATCGCAGAATTTACCGTGATTAGATTGTCTTTCCTTAGCTTTTCGTTCTCTTCAGTTAATCTCACATGTTCTGATCCTTGTTCTGCTATCTTCTCTTTCAACTTCACAACCTGGAAAAGATAAAAACAAATTATATTAAAATTAAAATCCAACAAGGCTATTGTGCTTCCATGGCTAACTCTCTTCAAAAATTTTAAGGCCACGACCAGTCTTTAATACCATAATTAATTATAGCACAATATCTTTTACACTTTTCCCATACCTCACTTAGTTCTTGAGATATTAACGTTTATTTGATATGACAATGACTCCTTGCAAATGTCAGTGCATAATGAAAGTTTGTCTTATTTGAAAGAACTCTTGAAATCATAACACAACATCGTTTACAATTTTTTCATACCTCACTTAGTTCTTGAGATATTAATATTTATTTGATATGCAAATGACTCCTTGCATAAATCACAATGCATAATGAGAAAGTGTACAAACTTAATCTGCATGTGAGAAAGTAGACAGACTTAATCTTCATGTCATGGACACTTTAACCCTAAATTTACCACCATTGAATATGCATGCCTGCTAATCACTTCATCAACGTACGGACTTTAAAATCCCGTCGGGACTTCATTTATTGTTTTCACTTTTAGAAAAAAAATCAGACTTTGTCTAAAATTGTCCTATTAATTACCCATCGGAGAAGGGAAGCTTTAACTCTTTCCTGTCCGAGAACTTTCCCTTTGACGAGTAAAATCGTCTGGCGTTAGCCACAGTTAAATACTGAAGTCTCCATAGGTCACTGAGGACCTATATAGACTGGAAGGAGTTAATGAAGAAATGCGGGTCACCAAATGGTAGTCGTCTGGGCACGCTACTGTTGCTATAGCAACGACCTGGACTCGTTATTTCGTCATACTTTTAGATGCCTAGAGTGTGTTTATATGCACATGTTTTAGGTCTTCAATTTGCATTCTCCAGTTTTCGGGAAACCGTATGGAGCGACCTGAAATAGAGTCTTGAATTGATTATGTGAACTATGGCAAACAAGGCACAAAATGACGGCCGGCTGCCGTGACTGGTAATGAAAAATCAGAGATTGTCAAATTAAAAGGTCAGGAGGAAGACTGATTTAGAATAATAATAAGAATGCCTCAGAAATACACGAAAACGAAAGTCAAAGCAAATTTACGGGCAGTAGACCTGAAGGTAATAGGGATCTTACGATCTACAACGTCAACTTCCACGACGACATCCTTCAATACTTCATCATTTAAAGCAATGAAGGTTCATTAACTAATACCATTCGTTCTGAATGAAAAATTCTTTTGTTTAGAGGACGCCGTCATTGAAGTTTCCGTCGTAGATCGTAAAGTCCGTAATGTTACACAAGACGAAACGTATAAACGGAGTTGTAACGAGTTGAAGCTGGTTCAAAGTTGATCAACGACCTTGCCGCAACAGTAGGGCCGTTTATGAGAGACAAAATAGGCCGCGGCCAATATATGTCAATGCATACAGACAGTATATAAAAAAGCGTAGAAAGTTTAAAAGTTACTAGTGACTGCCAACCTTAAATAGAAGAAGTTATGCAATCTACCGACCTTTAAACTTTCTACGCTATAAAACATAAAGTTGGGAGCGAAAACGTGAAGGATTCAAGATTTTGGGGCAGAAAATTAGCTTTGAAAGTTCGCCTTTACCTATTTGCGGTATGGTAGCTAGAAGCTCTTACGCCCATGACAATTCAAGCACATTTTCATTTATTTGGTTGTTCAAAAAAAATTCCTTTAATTCAGCATTATTTCGTTTTCTGTGGTCCGGAGTATGGCGTTAAAATTAAATAACTAGTTCAAATTACGACTTTTATACCCAGTTTATACGGCGCAAAATTATCGGGATTGCGATCCGGATTGGGAGGGATTGCGATTGGAATCCTGATAATTTTTGCCGTGCAAATACCCGATTCGAATCGCAATCGATTCAATCCAGATCCGGAGATGGATTCAAAATCACCAAGTAGCAGTTCCCGGATTTTAAAGATAATTATCACAAAATGCCAGACATTTTAAATGTATATTATCTTGTTTCTTTATGAACATCGCTGATTAGTATGAACATTTTTTTGCCAAATAATCAGGATTAATATCTTGTGAATAAGAACTACCTAAAAGCCTGGCAGAGATGCACTTAAAAAATGTAAAATAAAAAATTCACGACAATGATAACAGAAAAAACGTTCGTCAAGCTCGTTCTCTCAGGAAAACGATTCCCGTCTGGGGCTCAGAAATCGTATTTCTGAGAGAACGAGCTTGACGAACATCCCCTAGTCGTCTTATAGTTACCAAGCTCCCACATGAACAAAGTTTCTGTTCAGCATTAGGTAGAAAGAATGTGTCAAGAAAAGGTCACAAATTCGTTCTCACTAGCAGGTGCTTGATAAGGCTTAACATCCAGATGTTTGGATGCGCACTCAGGCTTTCGATCGCGATCACGATGGTCATCCGGATCCCGATTGAAATGGTATTGTCGTGTAAACGTAACGCTCGATGGGGATTGCAATCGGGATCCATGAATCGCGATCGTTCCCTAAATATACATTTGGAGAGAATCACTTTGCTCCAGGCCAAGATGATCATTTTCTCTTACCTTCTCTTGCTGCGCCGCCTCCTGAGCTTTAGCTGTTTCTTCGCGTTTTTCTGCAATATATAAGATGACTAAGTGTGACGAAGGTATAGTTACTAAAAGAAATAGCAAGGATGAATAATAACAGTTCATCATTTTGCTTTGAGCGCCACCTTGTTCTAAACCTCAGGAAAATGTCCTGTTTTCAGAGCAACACGTTATTTATGTGTGTTATCTTCTTAATACGGAAATTGCAAATTCTCCTCAAGCTTGCAAACTCACAAATTTTTCTTACCGTACCCTTCTGATCGCCGGTGCGATGCTCTAACCATTGAGCTACACGGACTCAGATGGAAGAGCGAAGGTTAGTATTTTTGCTGGTTCGTACACTGGTTTGAAAAATAATAAGCTTCGCTCTACGACAGGAGTCCATGTAGCTCAATGGTTAGAGCATCTCACCGGCTATCATAAGATTACGGGTTCGATTCCCGTCACTGGATCTGAAAACTTCTCTGAGTTTACAGGCTTAAAGGAGCATGCGCAATTTCTATCTACACACACCAAGCTACCATATGCCGCACAACATCCGTCAGAAGAGTGAATCTTCCTATTACGTCAATATTACAACAGCTCATACGTGAATTAATATATTTCATCTTGTTCATACCTAAATTATGGCATTGCTCGGTGTTCTCTTTCAAGGTGTTCTTGATATCACTTATGGTATGGATATTGGACGTGTAGTTCATCTTCAATCGAGCTAGTTCGTCGCTAACAATAGAAAGAGATTGGCAGTTAGCAGCAAACAACTCCACCTACCCAATAAGGTGTCAAATTAATTTTTCCAAACCTGACTTCATTCAGTAAGTTCCTTATGACATCTACATCTTGTTTGATCAACGCTCTTTCCTGATCTGCCCGTTTTTTGGCTTCGTTGGTCTTGATTTCAGTGGCCTCCAGCCTGCTCAGTGTCTGTCGGAGCTCTTCGTCCGTTTCATCTTGTTTGGACTGAATACTTACCATTGCTAGGCTTTCTAATTCTAACTTTTCGCGAACTAATGGACTAAAATGGGCAAGATAGTTAGATTTTAATGATTTACTGAACGCGATTTTGTATTGCTTTATTCTACCTCCTCTCAATCTTAGCATAACATACCTTTTCTCACCTCACCTCACCTTACCCTACCTTACCTTACTTCACCTTACCTTACCTTACCTTACCTCACCTCACCTTACCTTTTCTCACCCCACCTCACCTTATCCCAACTTACCTGACCTTACCTTACCCCACCTTATCTTAACATACCTTACCTTGGTACACCTCACTGTACCTTACCTCTCCTCATCCCAACTTACTTTACCTTCACCTAACTCACCTCAACTTACCTCACCTTACCTTACCTTGCCTTCCCTTACCTCCCAGCATTACCTTACTCTACCTCACCTTACCTCATCTTCCGATAAGATACCTTACTTCCCTCACTTTACCTCACCTCATCTTCTCTTACCAAAATATATTATACCATAATTATACCATGCCACAACATACCACAGGATACCACATTATACCGTACCAAGCCATACCATTTGATAAAATATCGTACCGTAACTAACCAGACCGCATCATACGATTCAATACCATACCCCACCTCTTCTGACTATACCTCACTTCGCCTCAGTATACCTCAAAGTAAATTTTTTTCCTTATCTGACCTCATCTAACCACCCCTTACACCATTCTAGTCCAACTATATCCCATCCTAACCAGTCATATTTCATCACACGCCAAACAGTCGCATTACCTCGTTTCACTTCCCCTCATCCCATCAACTACTATCCTTTCCAGCGCTACCTCTATATCACATCTCGTCTTGTCTCTATACGCCTTATCTAATTCACATGTTCATTTTACCCACCAACTTCGTTTCGACGACTCCACATCTTCAATAAACTTTGCATGTTGCGTCTCTACAAAAAATAAGACGTCATTAAACACGGAACGAGCACATGGGTATAGGCTGAGTATCTCAGTCTGTGCCACGAAGATCGTTAACCCGACAGAAGAAGGATATAGCGAATCGTATTTATTAAAGTGTAATTCGATCAATAATACAAATATATTACAAAGATATAATGAATCAAAAGACCTTATAAGTTCAGAAAGATTGGTGAATAATCGTCTCGGCTAACATAAATACCACTAACTTCTGTCACTGTATCCTTCGTAATCAATCTCAGACACGCAATTAAATCAAACAGGTTATCATTCGCGTAGTTACTCAACAGAACAGCCAGGATAGCTTAACAAAGACTAACTGAAACTAAAAACTCGCGTGCATCACGTGATACGTAAAACGTAATACGTTTAGATAATATCAAAGTGCGTCTCGTTAGACACAGTCATTTAATATTAAAAATACAGCAATTATCTTATTGGTTGGAATTGGATTTCCGAATTCATTTCCATTTCTTACTTTGAATAATAATACATTAAAATAAATTTTAACTACGATTGAATAATTCATGTCTATATGTAACTTACTTCTGTTCATTTAATGAGTACTTTTCTACAAAGTTCTTTAGCCTCCAAATTGACCTTTTGCAGACAACTGATTAATTTAAAGTCTTCAATCAATGTCAAATTTCGAGTCATGTTTACTTTCAACAAACACGCCATGCATATACTCCAGAATGAATTCTGGGGGGCGTTCTTTCTTTTATGCGCTTGTTCCGTGTTCAAGTAATATTCCAGACATCTACAGGAATTCTCACTTTTTATCATCATCTCCAAGACACAATTCGGATTTACTACGAAAAAGAACACTTACCAGCATAATCAACGCGCCTTTTAATTCTAGTTTCCAGTCTCCCACGGTATGAGCAATGCCATTTTAATTCGTTGATGTCAGTTGAGCAGGATTCGTGTTCTGGTTTCAAAAAAATGTGTGTACGTAAATTGGTAAATTATTGGTCTCAAACTCATCACCAGTTCATCTGTGTCTATGCAACGACAATTGAGTCTATCTCATTTGAAAGAATTCGTTGAAATTACAACGCAACTTCTTATACACTTTTCCCATACCTACATTTCATTCTTGACATTTATTTGATATGTAAACACCTTGCATACGTCACATTGCATAATGAGTTATTAAAAATCCCGTATGTCTTTGAATTGTACAATGAACTCATTAGAACCTTTTTCTGTTAAGTGTTTTGAGACATGTAAACCACCCTTTAAAAGTGGTTATATAACATTGTTCAATAACCTCGACAATATTGCTAAGACTGCAGCCATTTATTACGAAGTGTGACTTGTATTAGGCGCCATTTACATATAAAACAAATTTTAATATCTCAAGAACGAAGTGAGATATGTAAAAAGTGTAAGAGATATTGATATTGAGAGGCAACCATGGCTGGTCCGACGAATATGTTTCGTCGCTGCCAAGCGACTCATCAAAGACCTTTCGTATTGGTCAGATCAGTCACGATTGCCGCTTATTTGCCATTGTGACTCAACTTGCATTGTGAGATAGTGATAATCTTTTATTATGTCAAGAGTTCTTTCAGGTAAAACAAATTTTCATTCTATGGATTCTCTAAGGTTGCCTCCTTGTTTAATTTTCAATCAAGGAGTGGTATCTGAATAAAGCTCGGGACGCATGCGCAGATAGTGACCGTCGACTTCTTAATCTATCAACCCAGCAACCATCTTCATAAATGCAAGAACTGAGTTTTGGGAAGTTCTCCTACGTGGAATTCAATAAAATTGTGCAAATAAAGAAAACAGAATAAGTAGAACTACATACCTAATTTTGATAAATTTCAATTAACAGAATCTTAAACGTTCCAACTTGACAGCGAAACTCTGTCCTTAAAACCTATCACAGTATTTTCCGGTCCAAATTCTTCAAATATGCTCAAGTTCGAAAGTTCTTGATACCATCGTAATATTAGTTAATTGCACAATTTGATGAATAATTTATGTTCAGGAAACTTCTTCCACAGTTAGATAATTGATGTTTTGTCATCAATCCCTTAAGGTTCAAAAGACAAAGAGACGGCGGTCATGTTGGTGGCATTCTGAAACAATATATAATGAAACTCTTTTGTTAAAGTTCCACCAACATGGCCGCTGTAACGTCACGTGCAAACTACCTGTAATCCGTATTGTTTATTGTTTATTACTAAATGAATACCGTAGGAAATACTAGAACGTGAGATTAGACACAGCAGGGAGTTAAAGTCTAGTTTTGCTCGGACTGGGACAGTAATGTGAAAAAGAGATGTTTATAACAGTAATTCAAAAATGCAATAAGTTATGGAATTGAGTAACTTTTTTTTTAAATTTAATGCAAATCTTTTAAAAACGTATTTTCAAATTTTGACTGTTATTCCATGGCAACATCCTTCTGGTAATGTACTACAAAAGTAATGCATTGTAATGTGGGAGATATGACGTGACTTTGTGACGTCATAACAGCGTCAAATAGCATTTGAATACCCACTGTGAGGTCTAACAAAGTACGGTCCTAATAGCATAATTAAGGCAGACGCATGAGAGGCAAAAGCTTTATGAAATCTTACCTTTTTGAACTGCAGCAGGTAATTCCACCAAACGCTTAAACGCTAATCGATCTATCTTAGACTTCAACAGTTTTACTCTTTGCTTTTCTTGGACCAGCATTTGCTGGGTGGACAACCTGTCTCGTTCCAGTCTTCCCAACAATCTAATAACTTCATCCACAACGGCAAAGCCCATCTGATAAACGACTGATTTTGGTTCATGCGAACGCAGCGGAGCAGATTTGACCAAAGACGTTCTTGTTTCGGCTCCATAAGTCTAAAATAAATAGATACTGGTACTTGGACGATATCTTTAAGATCTTATCGTAGAAGGCGTGGGCACCAACAATGCTTATAGTCTGGTATTTATGCCAACCAATAGGACAACAAGGAAGGAGTAACTTCACGGGCCCTCTCGATGTATCTCGAGAAGATTGTAAACATTTTCACAAGGGTCCAAGAGATCTTGTAAAAAATGTTTAAAAACTGACGACGAATTAAATCGATGAAATATTCAATCCATGAAATATTCAACTTTTCCTCAAACAAATCATACGACAGATTTTTAGCCTATTCAATCTGCAAAACCTCTACTTTTTTCTGTTGGTTGGTCAACATGTTCGTCTACTTAATGATGCAAATTTACCCATTGAAAACTTTTAACAAGGTCTGTTAAGCTCTCAGGTATCTGCAACCTTTCGATAAAACACCGCCAGAGGAGATGCCAGGGGAGGAGACAGGGTCGTGTATTACCAAATGAATCTAATCAGAAAACTGAAAAGCTTTCTTACGGTGTTTGAAAGAAAACGCACGATAGTGACGTTTCAGTGGACAAATCAGGTGACAGGATTCATTTCGTGATGTGTGTCCCTTGTCACGACGAAAAATGAAACAACAGAAGCGTCAACTTTCTTTCATCATAGTATCATTTTCTTTCAGAACGCTAAGGACCAATATTACACTTGCATTTTTCGGAAATGGCCCAAATTTACTTCTACTTAATATACATGTAGACTTCTTTAATATTGTTCTCTAACGCCGGATAGTTTTACTAGTCAAAGGTGGAGATCTACCATTCCAAAAGGGTTAAAGATAGAAGAAAGAACGGCCCGTCAAAATCTAAGCTAATGCATAAGTTTACCTGTACAGGCAAGACGCTTGAAACAGTGACTTCTGTGGAGCTAGAAAATGGTAAGCTTACATCAGAGACAGGTGATGACATGGTTGACGACAATCCACTGGTTCCTTGCGAAACTAAAGTTCTACCGTCAGAACAAGGGGTTTGTAGTTGCTCCGGTTTGTCATGAAAAGAAGTACATGTACCTGAGAAATACAATTAAAAAGCAACGTTACTACCACAATCTAGGATGTATCCTTTTGGCTGAATGATCTGTAAAAAGACAAACATAGGTCTAGCTAGCGACACTAAAACCTTTCACGAAATATTGTTACAAGCACTTTTATCAGGAGCGAAGTCGATTCTCTGTTCGTAGTTTTTATCATTTTCTCAGGTGATTTGCTATTTCGGTTTCCAGTTGATGATGTTTCACTTTACCGCGGTTCTCATCAATGAAATTAGTTGAATTAAACTCAACAAACTAATGCGAGAAACATCGTCGGTAGCTGTGAGCTACCAGCAGTTGGCGAGCAATATGTTAGTGCGCCATTACATTTACACACGCAAAAATGAACGTTCATCATAAGGCCTGCCATTAGGTCTGTTCAAAAAACTGCAGCCCCCCCTGATGACAGCATAAAGAAAACAGAGTGCAGATTTACGACCAATCCCTTAATCCTGTGTGATTTCACATCTCAAAAAAATATATACATATACAGTATATAAATATATTTTAATTTCACGTTTGAAATTTTCTCAGGTGTGGTGTTTTACACTTCGAAATATTTCTTTTCATACAATAGATTTCACGCTTCGTGCATTTCCATTAGTCGTTAGCCATAATTTAGTAAAGAATCGACGCATGAACAGCGTCACTAAAACAGTGAACCAGTCCCAACACTCTGTATATTTATCAGGAACCAATGACGTTGCTTCATTTGTATAGATCATGGATCCCGTCAGAGAGATATTTTCATGGTTTTCAATGCCTCGAAAATTTCCCGTTAGCTTTCCGTCATCATTTTAAATATAACGGTTGTATTGGTTTATTAGTTTATTGTATAAAATAAATAGATTTCAGTTTCCCGTTATCTGTTCAGTTATAGATGCACAGAAGACATCACCACGTAGTGAGAAGATTACTGACCCACTGGGCTATCGCCTCGCGGGCCAATTTTTTGTTCTTACCGCGTTGTGACGTCATCTGTGCATCTATAACTTAACAGACAACGGGAAAATGAAATCTATTTGTTAAATACATATAATTTAATAAATGTCCACACGTTTTACTCATGTGTTTCAGTCGTGGTTCATATAATTACTTGCTTCACATGTGATCATATGTGACACAACTTCAAATGTCCCAGTTTCACATGTGAAATCTGGTACTGTATGTGAAATGTTCATAAGGGACGAGTCCTGAGTTCATGTACAAACCTTGATTTGGTCAAATTGCGTTGGCCTATTGCCTAATACCTTTAGAATCGACAGCAACATATGACATTATATTCTGTCTGAGGCCATTTGTAACGTTTCAAAAGCAAAAATTTCAGGTATGAGTCAGAAATTTCCCATACAAAAAAATTTACAAGTGTTTCACACGTGAAGTCTTGAATCAGTCAGGTCACAAGTGAATAAGGTACGGCTTCACAAGTGAAAGTTTTAACCATGCCATTACACAAATGAATAAAACGATAAATTCACATTAAATTAGGTTTAATGTGAATTTATCGTTTCATATTACCCTGAGGATGATTCTGAAATACAAATGAATAAGATACTGTATTTCATTCGTAAAGCAGTGGAGTTTCATACATTAGGGTTTCGTAAAAGAAATGTTCAACTAGAACGTTCATTTTTACAGCAACTCAAACGCGTACATTTAATACGTGCTTAATATTTCCGTATACTAACGTTTCACACGGTGAACTTTGGAACCATCCCATGTCACACGAGTCAGGTATTTCATATTTGAAAAGCAAGCTTCATTTACTGAGCTTTCAATGAGAAATTTTGGATCACCTCATCTCACATATGTCTTCTGATTTCTTGTTAAATAAGAATTTGCTTGAGATGCTATATATCTCAAAGGAAACAGGAACGTTTCGTTCTCCCTCCTTCTCGTATATGATATATTACTTTTCGCAAAACACAAATCTGTAACAATAAGTTCATCTATATTTATTAGGTCTGTTTAATTCGTTTAATATTACTTATAACTGCATGCTGCTAATTTCCTCTGGCAATAATTGAATTCATTCAATCATTCATTTCACTAATTTTATCCATTCCATTCATTCCATTTAATTCACTCAGTGCATTAATTCCATTACATTACACTCATCTCTTCCTACTGAACATTTATTCGTTTTAGTCATATTCAAAGTGCTACTCTGGTTTCGTGGCCAGCAAAAGGTACATGCAATTAGCCCAAAAACTTTTCTAGT
>JBAHVQ010171077.1:0-18620 GCA_036872915.1 Nanipora kamurai
CAAGAAATTTACTTACGCTTACTATTCTTCCCAAAAGAGGCAAAATAGAATGTGCTACCCCATAATAGAACGTGTTTAAAGTAAATGTTATAGTCTGCTATAGTTTTCTTATGCTTTCAAACTTTTGGTACTCACTAAAATAGCCGTCAAATGTGCGACATACACTGTTTGATTTTTCTTCACTTCTTTCTTTTCCCCTTAATTTTGTTTTGATATTTTCAACCGCTAAATTTGTGAATGCGAACATTAGTGCTTCTCTGTCATTCTTAATATCATTACGGATCTTGTCGGTTAATTTGTGGACCCACATCCTTAACCCCACAGTATAAATTGTGTTTTTATTGCCACTAAAATCTGGCCTATAGTCTTTCTCGTACATATTGTCTCTTAGGGATCGTTCAAAATAGCTGGGTGGGTCTGTTATAAATGGCTGACCTATATATTTCAGTTTGAATTTGACCTTATCTTTTCTTTTTATTTTATTTTCAATATTAGAGTTTATTTTATCAAGGTAAAAACCATCGGTATTAATACTGCATACCGTTGACCCATTGCAGTAACACGAATCTGATAACTCAAGCACTTTCAATATACTTTGGGAAATAATGAAGCGGTTTATTGAACTATCAGCTGATATTTTCCGCGTACATACCGCTTCCTTTACGAGGTATGATGGCCTACTATAATTTTGGGTTTTATTGCTTGTAGTCAGTCTGTTTTGCTCATCTGCACAAGTCCATATAGCTAACGCTGTGTTAATATCAGTGCATGAGAACCCTTTTGGAGAGTTATATTAAAGCAAACATTAAGAATACCGATAAACGAGTTAGCCAGTTTTTTCGCTTCATAATGTGAAAATGTTTTGAATACAAATGCAATGAAGTCTTTGAATGAATTGACTTTCATTGTTTTCTTTGCTATTAGTTGATATTTGATGTTTTCTATTAGCATTTCCAATCCTACTAGGAATTAGAATAGGTGATAAACGATAAAACCCAGCCTCGATGACCACTGGAAAACGACTTTATATTTGTAGTCATTCCAAAAATCTGTAAAATACTCGGCGTCGTCAGTTATTTCCCCACTGAATGCTTCTATATTGTCGTGGATGGTATATATGGGATAATTATAATTGTCATTTTTAAGTAATACCGAGGGGTATGGCTTAGAAATATCAACATTATATAAGCTGCAATCTATTTCCTCGTCTATATTGGGCTTAAAATACTGGATTGCTGTAATTATTGTAATTGCTCTCAGTGATTGTAGTATTATGTATCTCGAATAAACTGGAGGCCAATTTACCAAAACTCTGATTTCGCCATTTGAATGCATCAACCTCATAAATTCCATATAAGGTACCACATATCGATTTACGCTCGTCGTACTCATGATCAGGGGTGTATATGTTGCTTTTATCATCAACAAATCCTGCTAATGTTCCAGTACTTGAGAAGTTAAAGTATCCAACATAAGTTTTTATTAGTAATTGGGAAACAATGAACGTCCTTAATATAGTATACTAAAACAACGTTGCTTTGATTTGTACCATAGTTGATAAACCTTCTATATGTGCTATCAAAAGCATATAAGTTAATATTGCTGTGAAATTTCACCCAATTAAGTAGCACTTCACTTTATATCATTGGTCCACTATCTTCAGTGTAACTGTAAATTTCATCTTTGAATTTCTGGTATTAATAAGATCTGAATTTTTTCTTATTCCTTATCTCATGCCAGACATAGCCAACAACGCATGTTTTTTCGTATCTTTTTATTTCATTTTTATAATTGTCTAGCAAATGGTTTTTCAGTTTAACTGATTCCATTTTGATTTTTCCAAATTTGACAGCCTTAAGCGGGATTATATCAGCTCCAATCTCTCCAATTCGCTCAGTTGATTGAACCAAAAAACCCTTATAAGTCAAATATTTGTAATTCTCATTATTTCCTACATTTGCTGGAATCTCTTTAACGTAAATGGTCCGTATGTCTTATCCTTATAGACTGCTTTTAATACCTCGTATTTATCCTGTTTTACTGTTTTCCTGTAAGGTAAACCGTATTCATCAACTGCCTGAGTACCCATAGCCCGGTTGACTATTTCTTTATTTTTCTTAGTTATGTTATTGGCCGCTGAGTTTGTGCTCATTTGAACGCTTATAGTTAATTGGACTTTTTCCTTGTACCTGAATCTATTATTTTAATAAAGCTTTAAAAATAAAGGTTAGCAAAGTTTGACACATCAGTTGTCACCTTGGATATATGCCTATGTTTTGAATTAAATTTTTTCGCCATATATATTAAAACTCAGTTTTATTTCTAGTATACTTATTTTTAAAAAATGTCTAACGTTTAAGTATCATTTCAATATTTGTTTAAATAAATGTCTGAAAAAAGTATAACAGGAAACAATGCGCCCAAAAACTGGTAAGGCCGTCAGAAGTGTGGAATCTATCAGCGATTTGCCCCATAAAAAAGTACAGCAGGGGAATCAGACAAAACGGTGAATGGTTAACATTTACCCAATCACTGATATTAGTGAATATATGTAAGAGAAAAAAACTAATTTAGAAATTGGAAAACGTAGGCGCATTTATCACACCTACCATATACCGTATACTTTATAATCCAGCACAAATAGAATGACATTTTATTTTAAGGTGCTGGTATCTATATCGTATTGACATGTCTTTAGACAATCACGACAAAACCAATGTTTACCTTTATAACAATCCATTGACAGTTTACTTTTCCAATATTTGTGCTCCTCCTCGGTAAAATATTTTTTTGGTCTACCTCTTCTATCATGTATTATAGTATTATTTTTTTCTACTTCCATATATTATACCTCAGATATTATTCTTTAGTAATTTGCGTTTATAAGTATTTTTATTTGCGGTTATATATTTATGGTACCGGACCTGACCTGCCAAAACGGCGGGGTAATTTTATTACATAAAATTAATATCGATCAAGTGAGTCTAATGTGTTGTATTTTTGTATTGTTTGTGTTTTTGTTTCATTATGAGATGGTTTATTTTGAGTGTCAACTCTGTTTCGAAATTGTAATATGAAAATGCTGATGTTATAATTCATCCAGTTGCTCCAATAAGGTAAGTTAAACATAATAATTAATACCCCATCTATAATTATTTTTTGGTTTTTCATATTATACTGACTCATATTCTGACTCATATTCTGACACATAATCTGACTCATATTCTTTATTATCTTTTGGTTTAATATTTAAACCATTTTGCGCTTTAATAATATTTTGGGATTTGCTCTTTAATACACCACACCTTCCATTTAACTGAACTTTTAGATCATAAGGTCTACTAAATTTTGATTACAAGGTGGCAAATTTTATTATTCGTATATACAGTATTATACTTAATATTTGCTACAGTCGTAGGCAGTGGTATGGATTTGTTTGGAGTTGTTTACAGTTGTTGGGACGAAGCATCAAGACAACGCCAAGTGAAAAATAAATTCCTTTTGTCGGCAGGAATCCGAATCATTAACAAAAGGAATTTATTTTTAACTTGGTGTTGTCTTGATACTTCGTCCCTCCTACGTGGGATGACATCATCGCCTTTGCTTTCAGTATAGATATTAGTCCAAAACTCAGTTTTCATCAGTTAGCAGACGTTAGCGCCTGATGAGCAATCTGCCCAAATGCATAGTGCTTCTTTTTAGTTTTTGATCATCCTTAGGCTCCATCTCTTTATTGTTCGTACTCTGCTAGTTTTCCAACAGTTCTTTTTCAGAAACTTCCAGTATAACCATTCACCATGGTTAATACGTTTCTCAAACCAATATAATAAGTCACATTGTTAGAAGACCAACTAACGTTCATCAAGCTCATTACTTCACAAAAACGATTTCTGAGCCCTAGACGGGAATCGAACCTGCATTCTTCTGATGACCGGTGAGACGCTGTAACCATTGAGCCACCAAGACTCAGATGGTGTGCAAAGGTGCAGTTTCGTGGGTTTGATTCCCGTCTAGGGGTGAGAAATCGATTTTCTGAAGTAATGAGCTTGACGAACGTTCGTTGGTCGTCTGATACATACCAAGCTCCCACATGAACCAGATTAGTGTTCAGCATATAGTAAGTCACATTGTTATCAGTAACATTTATTTCTTTCATCCCAAATTGATATAATTCAGCTACTTACAAGTTAACTTCATATAACTAATATTCAATACCTTTTGGTTTTTATCTCATTATAGAAGTGCCTTTTAGATTCTATTATAATATTACACACTTTTTTAGAACATGTAATTTTTTGAGTTCACGCACCCTTAAATATCACTTATTTTTTGAGGTACTTTTCTGAAATAGTCACCTGTTATACTTTTTCTAAAACATACCAGTTTGACCATATTTTGGAAACATGCTATTTTGACCATATTTTTGAAACATGCTATTTTGACCATATTTTTGAAACATGTTATTTTGACCATATTTTTGAAACATGCTATTTTGACCATATTTTTGAAACATGCTATTTTGACCATATTTTTGAAACATGCTAGTTTGACCATATTTCATAACATTTGATTTTGACCATATTGTTTCACATTTTAGCCATAACCATTTTTTGACCTCTTTTCATATTTTTTACAAACCACTATTTTTTACCAAATTTTGGATCATTTTGACGATATTTTGTAAACAAGCTATTTTGTCCACATTTGAAAACATGTCATTCTGACCATATTTAGCAAACATACCGTTCTGACGATATTCTGGAAACATGTAATTTTGACTATATTTTGGAAACATTTAATTTTGGGTTGTTTATCATGAGTTCATTTTTTCTGAAAAAGCCACCCGTCATACTTTTTTATAGAAACCGCAAGAAAGTGTCCAGCATGAGCGATTAACATGAAAAACCAACCCCTAAGTCCAATATTTTAAATAAAAGTAATAAAGTTGTATTGACTTTTAGTCCTCCCGGCCCTCTTTGTTTTGCAAATTTACCGCCCTTCCCTGTTTTGTTCAGCTTTGTTTCTTTCACAAACTTTGCTAAACTGCACAAAAAAGCCCGAACCCTATGCGGAGGACTAAACCATAGGGTGGTATCCACACTTTGGACAATCGGCTCAATATATCCCCCACACAAAAACCCACACTTTTTAGCCACACGTTCGTCTCCATCAAGGTTTAACCACATTACGAGAAAAACAGCATGTAGCTTAGGTATGGGAAAATATGAAAAGCGTAACGCAACTAGAGCGAATCCCTCTTGCTATTTCGTAGCAATTCACTGCCCTAAATTTTGATAGCTTTTCATTACTTCGTAACTTCAACCAATCTAAAATTAACCCATGGTCCAAGGCCAACCTAGTCGCATTCCGCTCCATATCGCTTACATACCATGGTTCCGTGGGAATATATCATAAAATAGCCACTTGATTTGTTTCTTTAAAAACCTATTTGATTTTATAAAAGACTTGTTCCATATCTATGTATAGTATTTATGGGAACATATCGACAGTGGTCCCAAAGTTCCTCTTCGCTACGCGAATTCACTGCCCAGAATTCAAATGCTGCGCATTTGCATTCGGCCCAAGGCCCTCAGCGGGGACCTTTCATCAAAATATGCATCAGAACATAATAGTTTGACCCAAAAAAATGACAATGAATTTCGGCCATTACAGGGATCGTAGTCGCCCATAGCCGGCGGAGTGGCGGGGGCAGTTGACGTAATCGCCCTTGCAGAATTTTGTCTGTAGAGGCAGCGGTATTAGGCAGCGGCCATACAAAATTTTGCAAAACTGTGAAGAAAACAGCCAAAAACATGTATCCTAACTAGTTACAAAATAAATATTTCGTCACAGCATGTCTTATACCACTAGAAACTTACAACATTGACATCCAAATTCTTCCTGTCTCCACACTCACTCCATACCCCAAAAACATTCAACGAGCTTATGAAAATTTGCCTAAACAAGAGCTCACCATTTCATTTGTTTCATGTGGTCAAGTGCTCATTCGGGAAAGGCATTAGCAAAAACGACGAGCCCAAAATTTGTTGCCCATTGGCCTGATCAAATACATAAAAAAATTTAAATATCATTTATCAGGCTGGCAGAGGAACACGTAAAAAATGTAGGATGGTGTGTAGGTTTGAATTAGTAGAATTGATAGAAATAGTTTAGAATTTGTCCATTTTGTTTTGTGATAATGAATTGATTTTGGTTCATTAATAAGGAAAATTCCTGAAAGCTTTATTGGAGCCGGATTGTGATTTATTGTGAACATGAGCCTTAATCTGTGCGCTCCACTCCATCTAAAATTCTGGCATATCTATTGTGAAGGTTGTGGAGATGATTTGAAAGACCAGCACTGATCGAATTTCAAATTTTGCAACAGTTGTCAAATCACGGTAGAACCCGATGAATCCGTCAACTATTTCAGGTCTTTTCTGTCAAACAAAATACAATTCAAAATAGTAGTAAATGCAATCTCCTCGTCCAAACCAGTTTCTGTGGGAGCTTCCCGAGGGAGTGTTTAAGGACCATTATTATTTCTAATTTGCGTAGATGATTTGCCAGCCTGTGTTTGTCGTATTGATATATATCCTATGCGCCGATGACACGGTTGTCAAATATTCTTTTGACAAGGCCTACAACCTTGAAGAAAAGATGAACTCCGATCGCAATGACTTGTAGGTTGTTTAACGCCAACTTTTTTGCATGAATTGTTTCCCAATAGAAATTTGTTACTTATCGCCACACTCGCAAACTTACGAACTTTGAACGTATTTCCCTGATTCCCTTCTGGACAGAACCTATTCATTTAACCCTTTACCGGGCACTGTTGCCAAATGGCAACATATTAATTTGACTCTAGCTAACGCCAGACGATCTTACTCGTCAAAGGGAGACCTCCTGAAAACCTGCCCGATAAAGGGTTAATCAAGGGTGTTCAGACATAGTTTGTTTCGTGGACATTCAGCCGTTCCTAAGGAAGGCTAGAATGAACGTACTGCTCAAGGCGTTGTAGAAAGTTAAGAATCAAATCTTGTACCACATCTTGTACCCGGTATTATCTGTATAAAGTCCTGCTGTTTGATGATGTGCTGTTGTGACGTTTTGTGATGTCATGGAAAACGCAAAAGTCCTATAATTTTGAATTAATTATGACTAGAATCTGTACTGTCTTCTCAAAAAAATATGCATAGATTTGAAGAATGTTAAAAAATTTCCTGATACATCGATATATTTTTGTGTAAAAATGCTTCAAAAATACACTAGAATCGAATTACTTCGTCAAAATTTGATTACCGAAAAATGGCATATATACTTTTACGTAGGTAGCAGTTCTGGCTAAAATAACTTTAAAAAAATATGGGGTAATGTTAATAGTGGGGAAAATCAAAGAAATTTTTCGATTTTTTGGTGGCGCTGAAGTGACATTACAATACACGTCATCCAACGAAAAAACTTTGCTTACATATTCTACATAAGCAATGTCTTGATTATTCCTTAAGGGGAGGGTCAACCCAAAAATAAGGCTCATGGAATTAAGGCTGCACACTGATTTCTTTATTATAAGCCTCTAGCAAACTATATATCAACACATAGCTAATGGACTCAAGAGTTTAATAAAAATATTTTTGGACACCAAGACTGCGTTGCTATTGGCAACCAGGCGGTTGAAGTGGCAACATGCTGTTTCACGATTGACTATGCTTGAGAAAAGATATGTTTGGAACGATTTAACCAAATAGCATGAAATTTTCAGGATATATATATCTTACCATTTTCTTGGGGATGAACAGAGGATTTTTGAAAATTTTGAAGACTAAGTGAATCATGAGGTTTTAAATATAGAATACAACTTTGCTTGATATGTCTATGCAATAATTCATGTTAGAAAATATATATTAAAAAATCATCTGTTCATCCCCCAAGAACTGGTAAGATACATAAATCCTGAAAATTTCATGTAAATTGGTTAAATCGTTCAAGAGTTATTCTTTCTCAAAGGGTAAAAAGTGTGAATTTGAGAAAGTTAAGCGATTGTTTACAATGAGTAAATGTAAAGTCTATATACCTAAGTTCAAGACTAAAATCTTACTGAAGATAATTAGAAGGAACCAGCTCCATATGTGGTACCTTCAACATCCTTTAATGCCTCTTCCCTTCTAGTTCGAAGTAAGTTCTCCCCTTGACACCTTTTTTTCTCATTGGCTGTTGGGCGTAAGTCAGCTTGCGAGACACGTTTTTTATTTTTCACTGCAGAAGCCTTTTTGGTAACCAGGAATTGAGAGTTCTGCCATTATTCTCTCCCTGCTTGTAGCTCCACAGTTGAATTGCAGAACACCAGAAGCAACTGCACATTGGACTGCTTTCACTCCATGATGCTTGTGTTTGTGGCATTGAGACCAGACCACACCATTTAGTGACTCATTTGCATTTTGGGTTGCTCCAAGTTCACACCTTTTAAGAAGTTCATTTTCTTAAAGTAATGAATACAGGTTTCAAGACTTCTAAAAAGATTGAAGGCAAGCATTCCTTCCCCTTGTAGATTGATGTTCCTGTTGCTAAGTCTTGCTGCCATTTGCACCATGACTTTTCACCTCGGGGGCAATATTTGTGTTGCTTTGCCAGGTTGTCAGATAAAACATTGTGATGAAGAGTGCAATAATATTCTTTTTCATCTGATAAACTGCCACATTAATTTCCTGTACTGATGGGGATAACTTCTAGTGATTAAAAATTTATTAAATGACTAATAACAACAAGTCACAGTGTGGGCCTACCTTGTTCCCATCTAGGATGCCAGAAAGAGGAGATGACAGCTGTTCAATATCAACAAGTGTGTATTGCGATGATCAAATAGCTATTCCTTCACCTTCAGCAGATTCCTGAAGACCATGTTGACTTTTTGTTTTTTTCTTACAGCACTCATCGGTGTCGATGTATCACCAGAATCACCGGCAGATTGAGAAGCATTGTTACGCAATTGTGCAGTAACGTTCCCAACATGGCCGACATCTTCGCTAACAGTTGATTGTCCAAATAAATCAAATGATGCCAGTTTTGTAAGTGGTTGCAGTAATTTCAGATTCGAATCATTGAAATGTCACGCAATGTCAACAGGAAACATTCAGGCAGAAGATGAGATTCGTGTCAAAGCAAACCCTAGAGATGCACCTCTACCAAGAGCTCTTCTCTTCGTGTCAGAGGAGGTGAAACTAAAAATGGAAACGCTATTTGTCATGGCCTATATGATTGCTAAACTTGAACTTCCATTTACAATTTCCCAAGCCTGTGCTCTCTAGAAAAGAAACATGCATGGAGTGTGTTTAGTAAACACGTACCAAACCAACAAAGCTTGCAAGAACTTTGTGGTTGCTATTATTAATGAGCTAAAATGTAACTTTTCTGCAACAATTAAGTCAGCACGTTTTATCGAGATCATGGCAGATGCAACAGATGTGGGAACAAGAGAAGCAAAGGATGTTTACGTGAGATGTTTGACGAATGGAGTACCTGTGAATAAATCTGCAGGATTGAAGGAATGTTGCAATGCTGAGGCACCAGGTATTACAGAAACTATCAAAGAAGTCTTGAATGAAATATGAGACAGTTGGAAGCAAAAATTTGATTATCTGGGAACTGATGAGGCATGTCTCATGACTGGAAAAAATAACAGTATCTACGTCCACTTGAAGGCAGAAGCTCCCAGCCTATATAAGTATTCATTGTATTGCACGCAATGTAAAGTAGTAAAATGTATTTACTAATTAAAGCAATTTATGACACTTGCACAGTATGTCGAAAACATACTCCGTTTAGTTTGCTCACGTCTTACGTTGACGTGAGTTGTTTTGACAGTTATCTTCGTTGAGTCAGTTACGGCTTTCAGTTCGGTTTTATGGTTGTAACTTCACCCTTGAACAGTCCTTATCATTAATAAAGTTTATTTTACACAAACTTGAATTAGCATTTCAGAACACAATCAAAGATGTTAAACTTTTTGCAAAATGCAAAGGAGATGTTGCAGGGTATTTGGAAACTATAAGTATTCTTGCAAGGTAGTACATGAACTCAAAGAGCTACCAGAGTTGTTGGATGAAAGGGCATAGAAAGCTATGAAAGTTGTTGGCTCCAGGTGGATTTCTCAGCTATAGAGAGCCCTAAAAGCCTTTCTTACTGAGAACTACAAGTTCGTTGTTATTCACTTTCAGCATGCCAGTCAAGCAAGAGATAGCAGTGCTGAGATGCAGGGCAGAGCTACAAATTATGGAAAGAAATTAGCAAGTTACGTGTTTGAAATTTCTCCACCTTCTCCTTGACATCTTTCAGCAAGTTAGCAAGGTCTGACTTGTGTTTTAAAGAAATGAGTGTACATTGCATTAGTTCAAGGTCAGATAACACACTTACTACTAGTATGGAGACTCTTAAGACAAGGCCAGGGAACACCTAAGATAATTTGATAGTTCAGTTAATGCTGATAACAGATTCAATGATTTGGTTTTATCAAAGAAAGGCAGTGATGATTTCTCCTTCGTAACTACAAGAGACAGACTCACTGGACTTGCAAAACAGTACATCAGCAGCAGATTTGCTAATTTCAGTGATAATCCTGTTCTTGTGGCTCACCAAACAAGTCTTTATTACATATTTTAATATAAATTGTTGTCATAGGATTTTAATATGTTTTCGTTGTGAAATTAAATCTATTCTCTTTGATGTTATACACATCTTCCAGAACTGGTTATTTCATATATGGCCACTTGGTATTTAAATATGCCCTAATTAAATTTAAATTTATGATTGCAAAGTTTAGATATATTATAGAATCAGGTATTTTGTATATATGTGTGGATTTATCTTAAATATGTCCTAAATATATCCAAGTTTATGTTCTCAAATTGTTAAATATATGATCAGATTGGGTACTTTATGTCCTGATTTATTATAAATATGTCCTAATTAAATTCAGTTGGGTATTTTCAATATATCCTAATTAAAATTCAGATTTACCCTACGGTAATCTGGGAAAACTCACTTAATACTTGTCTGTCAATGGTGTATGAAACGTCTCATTGGACTATTTCATTCCTATTACAAATTATTCGTTGAAAACGGTCGCCGGTTGTTCAATTGATTATATCAGTGACGAAGTGGGGTGAAACACATGTCAGTTCTGTGTCCCGACCGAAATCTCTTGGCGATCAAATTACTCTGTAGGCTTAAGATATGCTGTCGTTTGCCTCAGTTTTCAAAAGTCTAGATGTTAATCTTGCATCTCTTATTAATTGACTTGGAGCTAATGCGCTTCTTCAATAAAAATGAAGTCTGAAGGGTTGGTCCATCACACTCATCAGATCACAAATCTGTTTAGATTGAATGCTGAACTGACACAAATCTTGTTCGTGAACGTTCGTCAACTTTGTAATCACAGAAAAACGGTTTCTGAGCCCTAGACGGAAATCGAACCCGCAACCTTCTTCTGATGACCGGTGAGACGCTCTAAGATCACGAGCTTGACGAACGTTTGCTGGTCTATTTACGTCATTAGAAGCCGATTCAGGTTTTGGTAATACTTCAGCTGAGGCAGTTTTACGAAAACGGTTTTCGAATCAAAAATCCCATTGTATTATGATGGTTTGACGCCCAGACATTTTTACAAAGAAGGGCTGATCAATCTTCGAGTCTGATCAAAATCGGAACAGTGGTTTCAAAAACTCATGAATAATTCATGAGGAAAATACAAAGGAAAATCATAACCGTATCGTATCTTTATAAGTGATAAAGACACGCTCGTTTTTCTCGAATTTTCTCGGCTTAGAAAACATTAACTTTTAAACTTTCTTCGCAAATTAGCGTGTTGAGGGGTTCGTTTTGGAAGCCATTCAAAAAACTCGTAGTTCGTGTTAAATTCCCAAACAGAAGTTTGAATTTAATTAGGACATATTTATAATAAATCAGGACATGTATAAAATACCTGATTCGATGATATAGGTAAAGACTTGCAAACATAAAGCTGAATTTAGTCAAGACATATTTAAATACACAGAGGACATATAAAAAATACGCAGTTAGAAGATGTATGTAAAGTCAAAGAGATTAAATTTAATTTCTCAATGAGAAGGTATAAAAATCCAGTCAGAACAAAAATAAAAATATCATAATAAATATGTGAAAATAAAGAACTATTTTAGACGTGAGAATATATGTTAAAAATATGTAATAAAGATTGGTTCGGCATGCCATATGTTATACAGACATGTAGATACGTTTCACTCCGACGAAGGGCCTTTGCTCGAAACGTCAGTTTAACCATTCTTAAGTTCCGGCAGTTTCCCAAACCTTTTGATTATCTACAAGCCGTTCAATACTGCCGGCGCAGCACTCTACTTTTATATCATTGTTCTAAAGGCAGCAGCTTTCATAACAGAACCATTATTCTGGCCCAATGGTACAGTAGCTTTACTTGCGTATGAGGAAGATCACTTAGATTCTTTGATCAATCAATTTGATCATCTACTACACACGCCTACTGTTGCTTTTGATGAGCTCACTTGCAAAGAGGTGTGGCAAGCTCAAGCTCCGTTACAACCAAGGTGGATTAAGACTTTCTGCTAAGGAATTCTGGCAGGAACTGTTTACAAACCCACATTATTCAGCAAGATTTCCCAATTCCCCACATTATTCAACTTCTATTGTGTTAAATCTTTCTCGTTATCTCTGTAACTCCCGGAGACATTATATCGCAGGAATACTTAGTTCAACGATAGCAGTAAATCGATGTAACCAGTATTAAACTGACAAGTGTCCGGTGCATGTATCGAGTCTACCATGGAGTAAGGTGTAAGGACTTTATTCCTAGGAAAATTTGACGTTAAAATGCACACAATATCAAATTAAGCTCGATCGTTACGAATCTATAAATTACAAGATACAGCAGGCCACGAACACTATGTGAATCAGTGAGCATAAACCACGACATGGCTACAAGTTGACTGCCTTACCGATTTTGCTTGTAGGTATCAGCCACCGTTACGTATACAAAGCGTGTGGTTGGGAATTCCAAACTGATCAACCACAATAACTTAAGGTTATCTCTTAAGCGTTCGCATGCAAATTACACGATCAACAGTGTTCCAAATCTTCGTGCTCTTCGAGTTTAGGCATTTTCCACGTGACTCGCAACCGTGGGAAAAAGTTCCCGAAACCCGGAACCCAGCTGATCACAGCTATAATTACATACTCTATTCAGTCCAACTCTGTCCAACTCCTCATCCGACCTCACCATTATAACCTACCTCCTGTTCGAATACCGAATCGACTACTTTTTTCGAAATCATAATTAAACATTGAGACAGAAAATTGGTTTTTAGCGGACGTAATAAGTCGCAAAATGTTGAACTTTTTATGTACCGTGTCTGATGTTTATTTGTATTGTATGTGGCCACATGCATGATTTGAATCGTGAACCTTAATGTCAACACTCCTTTGTACTTGTATTGCGTGACTGACCGTCTTTAAAGTTACCTTGGCGAGTGGAGTTTCCCGTATGAATATCAACGCAAAATTAAATTAAAATTTTTTTAAAATTAAAATTAAACGTTACTTTGTATAAGTTGATAGAAAAATGAATCAGGTCCAGCCACTACATACTCCATTCTAAACAGTGAGTACAATTAGTTACATTTTGATAACAAGACGTACCGCTATTTTAGCAATTCCACAGTTTATTTTATGAAGGAAATACGGTAAATGTACAATACATAAGTTTCCAATGGAGATAAGGATAATGTATTCTGCATCCTAAATAAAAGCTATAGGTATTAATTTCATCTTTAAAAGATTAACATAGCTTTCATCGCACCAAACAGTTCATTCTATAGCTGATGAATTGCTTTTGGTCGAAAAGTTATTATTTCGCTTTGCCATTTTGGCTGCAGTTCTTAACATGTGTTACACAAGTTCTATAAGTACTTAATGCTGAACACGAACTCAGTTCATGTGGGACCTTGGTAAATCTCAGACGACTAGTGGACGTTCGTCAAGCTCGTTCTCTCAGAAAAACGATTTTTGAGCCCTAGACGGGAATCGAACCCGCAAACTTCTGACGACCAGTGAGACGGTCTAACCATTGAGCTACCACGACTCAGATGGTGAGGTAGGGTGCAGTTTCATCATATGTACTGCCTAAGCGGAAGTCACGACATGATAATAATGATGTAAATACTTAATGCTGAACACGAACTCAGTTCATGTGGGAGCTTGGTAAATCTCAGACGACTAGTCGACGTTGAACCTGCACCCTAGCTCACCATTTGAGTCGTGGTAGCTCAATGGCTAGAGCGTCCACCGGTCATTAGAAGGTTGCGGGTTCGATTACATCATTATTATCATATCGTGACTTCCGCTTAGGCAGTACATATGATGAACTTGCACCCTAGCTCACCATCTGAGTCGTGGTAGCTCATTGATTAGAAGTTGTGGGTTCGATTCGCGTCTAGGGCTCAGAAATCGTTTTTCTGAGAGAACGAGCTTGACGAACGTCCACTAGTCGTCTGACATGCACAGAAACTAAATAATACGTTACGTTTACATTAACTCTTTCCCGGCAGTCTCAGGCTTTTGTTATTTTATTCTGACTAATGCCAGATTATTTTACTCTGACTAACGCCAGACGATTTCACTCGTCAAAGGGAGAAGTACTGCGGGGAAAGGGAGAATAACTATAAAAACTAATTCTTTCCCGACGGTCTCGAACTTTTATTATTTTACTCTGGTAAACGCCAGACGATTTGACTCGTCAAAGTACTGCCGGGAAAAGGATTAATCTGGAAAGCACTCCTGCAGATAGACTACTTTAAATTGAAATCAAAACCGAGAGGATCAAAAGGAGCTCCAAATTTACAAATTAAATAAAATTCTTATCTTGGTGGGATGTCTACTAAACAACGTTCGTATCTTAAGGTCGGATAAAAATATCTAGTTAATTTAAGCATTCTTTATCAGTTTAACATTGCTGTTTTCAAATAACTCTGCTAAACCATTAAATGAAATGAACACTTTAATTGTTCCTAGAGTTCTCGAATGGATATTTCCTTACCGGGTTTTAGTCTCTCTCTCTTACAGATATGGTCTAATAATTCACACTAAGGGATCGTCTATTTTCAAAAACTCTGCACGACGTCAAACTACGTGGATGAAATATCGAAACTTCGATTTGTTGGCAATCTGTTGACTGTCTCGATCTTTCAAATATAGCTATAAACGTTGATAATTCTGTGACTACTTGGCTCTTGGATTTTTCCTTAACTGGAGTTGGAAGATCAACAAGTAAGTTACAGTGGAGATGCAGTGAACAGCTCTTTTAGGTAATATTCATAAATTACAACTAAAACGAGATCTATCAAGACCTTGTCATTGGAACATATTTTTCTTTACATTAATATTGCCGGTAGTTAAATATCACTACATTGGCCTCCATCAGGACAATCTGGCCGTTATAGAACAGTTGCTGTTGTCGAGAGTTAAAGGAATAATATTAAACCAGTGAAGTTATTTCAGTAAAATAGTTCATAAATAACGATAATTTGTTTATACAAGTGGGAAATCAATTTGGATATCAGTTTGGTGTTTATATAAATTAATAGTGTTGTTAAATCGTTCTGACCCAGCATCTAAAGAAATTAATCAATTTCAACTCGCAAAGGACTTGGCTGAATTTAGTAGAAGAACGAAATGTAAAGCGTACTTTTGTAAGAAAGTGAGTCGAATGTTAACGGATCAGATAGATTGGCACGATTTAGAAACAAGTCAGTTTGTTTTCCAAGCGAAGTAGACCCAGCGATGGAACTGTTTTTAAAGAATTTGGAAGAGAACGTTGTGGGGATTAAAGCGGAAGGTTACAACAATAATAACATTACAGTTAAAGAGAAACGGGCATCGAGACTTTAGTCTGGCTAACGCAAGACGATTATACTGGTCAAGGGGAAAGTCCTCGGATAGGAAAGAGTTAAGAGCATTTTTCCGACAACAGGCTATTCAACGCAAGTGGTCTATCGGTATTAAATTCGTACCTTCATTTGCTAATACTTTTATGTCCCGTTAAAAATGCCATAGAGAAATATCATTTAAAGCCATGGGTTAGGTAGCAATTATTTTTTTAATTTTTTCTGCATGACAAAACGTCTTTGCTTGAATTTTTAGGGTATGTTAATAACTACTATGAGACATTAAGTATACTTGGGAATGATTGGAAAGGAAGCAATGTTTCTCAAATGTTTCTGTTGAAATGGAGATTAATTCTCTTTATACTAATGTGCGTTCAAAGCGCACGGATACACACCATGTGATGTTTGCATAGTAAACCATGCCATCCGAATTATGTTGAGAAGGCCATCCCTTATTGACAGGCTATAAAAATAAGAAGAATTTGTAATTAAGATAGAGGGTAGATTAAGTGATTGAGAAGGGCATTTGGTAAGATAGGGCTTTAAGAAGGTTTAGTTTGAGAGCCAATTAACTCCTTCCTGTCCGTATAGGTCCTCAGTGACTTATTGAGACTTTAGTATTTTACTCTGGCTAACGCCAGACGATTTTACTCGTCAAGGGGAACGTCCTCGGACAGGAAAGGGTTAAACGAAGGCCTAAGCGATTGCGGGGCTCTTTAATCAGGATACCAAAATGGGAAAACAGAAAGATTTAAGGATAATTTTGATAACTAATTTCCACCCAGCGTTATCGGGAACAGGTAATCTTTTTAAATAGCTCAGACCTGTTTTGCCAATGACACGAGAGAGGTATTTGGTGACATACCAAAGATAGCATTTAGAAAACCAAAGAATTTGAGGAATGAAATAGGTTCAAATCACAGAAAGAAGGAAGTATTTGATAGGGAGTGAAGAAATATAGTAAATTGAGGCGTATGGTTTGTAATTTTGTCGAGCAGGTCAAGTTTTTAAGGTTAACGGACGCCAATATTATATTAATTTCGAGTTTAAATGTGATTCGACCGGAGTAATTTACCTTCTTTTTGTAAAAGGCGTCAAAAGAATTACGTAAGTATCGATTGTACGATTACATCATTTAGGATGAGGTTTAACAACCGAGTGAGTGGTTTGATTAAATACGGAAAAGGTCAAAGGTAGATATCAGGGGACCGTCTTAATGCACATTTTTTGTGGAGGATGAACAAAAAGGGTTAGAAGATGTCATGGTTAAGATGACTGCCAAGACAAATGTAAATGAACGCACGGACAGAGACGGTTTATTTGGCTTAAAGACTTAATTCTTTTATTCTAGATGGTTTGAACTTGAGAGATTTTTTGTAAATTGGGCTAAATAGTAATTAGGTCTAGAATATACCTTATTGGTACTAATTTTCGCTGACACTTAATTTCGCGAAAAAAAGGTCGGCATATTTCGCGGATCTTTATTTTCGCGATTTGGGTGCAAAAATATTTTCTTAGGGAATTAATTTTCGCGAAAAAAACCCATTTCATTTCGAGAATTTTATTATTATTTTTACACTTCATATTGCTGAAAATCATCAACTCATAACAAAACCAAACTATAGAAACCGCCTTGTGTACCATAGGCATAGTCAAAGACATTATCCTTATGCTTAACGTTCTTTGCAATTGTATAATACATATTTACATTGTAGCCGTGAATTAGACTAGAGCTATGTGTACCATTGGCATAAAGTTCTTGGGTATTAAATTTCGCGACATTAAAGTTCGTGGGATTTTTTTTCGCGTCGCTTTAAGTTCGCGATTTTTTTAAATCGCGAAAAACGCGAAATTAAAGCGACGCGAAAATTAGTACCAATAAGGTAAATAGAGCTCACATCTTCTTGTTGACTTGGTATCTTGATAAAGGGGCCTTCAGAATCTCGAAACGTCGAAATAAAGTTTTGAAAGAAGTTCCTGTTTGATTGATTCGATTGATTAGTTGTACCGCCAATAATGTTATATATGCAATGTCGTTGGAGAAATGCAAACTACAATAAATATGTAGGCTGCACGTCGACACAATTAAAAGAGCGCTTTCGAAATCACAAGCCTTTCATGAATAATAATAAAAAGTCCTGTGAGATGGCCTTTCACTTTAATGGCACGCCGCATAATATGACTGACATCCAATCTGTTGGAACTGAACAAGTGAACTGTGAAATTGACAGAGATTTAGAAAGAAATTTATTCGCTAGAGAAGCATGTTGGACAGCCCAGTTGTTTACCTTGAAACCATATGGTATCAACAAAAGGGGTGAATTAAGATCAAAAAAGCGTGTTATTTATCAAAATTCATTGTAAGCACGCATACTTTTACTATTTACTACAGATTAATTTTTATTTTAGCCAATTTTCTGTTAAGTATGTAAAATTTTTGCTTTATGTAAATCTTAGAATATAAATTAAGGTAAATATTTTAGTAAGTTTAAATTTTGAACAATTTTTTACTGATGTAGACTGAATAGCCAAAATTGGTAAAGGAGTTGCTCTGCTGTATTTCATATATATTCTGTCTTATTATCCGGGCAAGACTGGGAATCCAAATTTGGATCCTCCTTCCAGTCAGTAAGTCATACCTATATAATTATAATAAATATTATAATATATATA
>JBAHVQ010171088.1:0-18617 GCA_036872915.1 Nanipora kamurai
TTTCATCCTGCTCATCAGCACTACACTGATGAGGCCCAAAAGGCCGAAACGGTTCCGTCTGTAGTTATATATGTATATATATATGTATATATATATGTATATATATATAGACTCTGGTATGTTATTATAATATCATTTTGTCTGAGGATGACTTTGAAATAAAGTCGAAATATCACAGTTTCAAAAATAGTTTTATCTTATATTGACTCATATCTTGAGTTTTCAAGATGACTTATTCTTCGGAATATGTTTTATTTTATACTTTTTGAAGTAGTCGGCTGTTCCAATATTTTGTTTTACTATGCACCCTATAAATCACGAGACAGCAGTACAGGTAGGAGTGAAGCGTTGTACCTCTAAGAATTAAATGAAATTTTCTAACGTAGCACGAAATTGAGCAAGGGACAGAAATGACTAGATCGGGACAGGGCGCTTAAAAATGTCAAATGAACCAGTCACGTTTTATTGACACGAACATGTTAAGGCCAGTAGTCATGAGAGGGGCAGCAAGACGGGCGATACTTTTGATGCTTTTGGGGTCCTCATGTGTTGCATATATTCATTCCCCGTTCAATATAGCAGCACTTCATTATAAAGACTCTAAGACTACAAGTTTGTCTGAGAGAGGCACATAATGTTTCTTGATGTTTTTCTCATTAATATATTTTTAATTCTTTGATGCTCTGTCTACTTTGACCTGATTGCTCTATTGCTCATCATCCTTATAGTGCTTTTAATATTTTTCTTAACTCATACCAAATTTACTTTCACACGATAGTTTTGTCTTCCGAAATGACTTTGATTGATATTCTATCAATATTGACACTTAAAAAAACAACTTACCGATCGCTATATGCCTGGATGTGCCAAGGACAAAGTAGGTGAGAACTGGAATGAACGACGTGTAGAGACCAACAATCGGAGGAAGTGATGCAAGTAAAGCATAAGCCAAACCTAGAATTAATTGCAAATCATGCTATTGAAATTTGAAGATATTTTGGGGATGAAATACGGAAACGTCCCTGCAAAAATCAATTGAGTGTCACTGAGTGTCAAGACTTCACGGGTCGCTCACAGCATCGTGCTACATAATGATATAAATGTAGAGTGATACAAAATCCATTGCCAGCCGACAATTTGAAAAAAATATAAGACAAAACATAGCCCGAAAATAAACATCTTGTGAATAACTCAAGATATGAGCTTAAAAACAAGACAAAAGTATAGCGATAATATTTCGACTTTATTGCAAAGCCTTCGTCAGATCAACTGACGAAAAGGGTTGCGGGTCGCATTCCAAGGCTCAGAGATTTTCACACTTTCGATACAAACTTGAGTAGCGAGGAAATAAAACAAATATTCTTAAGGAAAAGTTTGCTTCCACAAACACAGTTGTTTTTACAATGTTCGTGCAAAGGTATCAAACAGCTCAATAGATTGACTAATTGATTTTAGATTGTGCTTCTCTGCGGGTTTCTATCAAAATTTACTTTTTTGGCCCAATTAGGTAGCATACCCGCAATGACAGGTTTGCTGAAGCATTACCAAACTACCGGTCAAAGTTTTATTTTTGGATTTGACTCACAGTTCGTATCTGGTAATTTGAGTTTACCATTTATTGCTTTAAATTCAATTACTGGAAGTAAATGACAACATCAGAGGGTAATAATATATAGAAGTAACTAAATCAAGATGAGTTTTATAGTATGTTCCACTTAGTTATTAAAACAATGTGCACTGCAGTAAATTCTTCAGCTGCCTCATGGACTTATGCTAACATAAATAATGGTATCCATTCTGTAACTGAATTAGCAAATTCACACACAAATCTAGAACAGGGGGACAGAAATGAAAATTTTGGTAAGGCATTTCTAAAACTTTGGAACAGCATTGATGATGTATAACCACACAAATGGGTTATGGTAAACTAATTTTTGCTAGTGATGTCTAAACTGTGAAACAGAAAGCTTGGACATTTCTTACAGTTGTCTAACAACATGCACTAAAAGTCTAAATGCAAAACATTTCTTTGATTAACTAATACAGTGGAGCCTCATTAATTACAATGTATTATATGAGGTCATTTAGGAAAAAGTGTGTTATAACTAAAGTGTTTTATATCAAAGTAGCATTAAAAAGATACAGAACTTCCTTTTCAGAGTCTATGGACCACCTATGTTATACTGAGTCACATGTTTACGGATGCATGTAATACAGTGAGGCTCAACAGTAAATATAGTGCATAAACCAGGTAAGCATGAACTAATGATCACTAGCAGCAGAATTTCTGTGAATTTAGAGGAGAAGGTTGCCAGCTATATTAAACCATACATTTGATGTGCCAAGGAATAAAGATTGTGCACCTGTTATTTATATTCAGTATTTTCAATAAACTGATAGTAACCACCTTTACTTATTTAAAAAGTATTACAAAATGAACTTATGAATTAAATTTATACAGTGATAAGGTATATGAACAGGATAAATCTTTAATCATGATGCTATGGTTCCAACAATGATGTTTCCAGAGTGGTTCTAAATAAACTGTTAAATTAGGTACTGTATTATGTCAACCATCTATATGTTGGAAATATCTTATCTTATGAAGTTTCTAAAAAAACTTAAAGTTTTTTTATTTCTCTTACAGTCAGCTCAAGGTCATTCCTGCCTTTCCAGCAATTACTCATGTGGTTGCCATTGATGTTTGACATTTGGTCAACATATGTGAGATTTTCTCTGATTATTATGACCCTGTATATACTAAAGTTGTCTGAGTGTTATAATCCTTTTTATATGAAAAGAAAAGATGACATGTGATAAGATATGTTTCACCTTAAATTGTAAGGATACCAACATTCACAAAGCACAAAATAATGGACATTAAACTCAGATTTGTCAGACTCAAGCACTCCTGCATCTGAATGTTGAACAGTACTGTTGAAAATAAGAACTATATCATTGATGGTTTGCCACTGTCATTAATCATAATAAAAATGTTGTTGCAATGTAATAACACTGCAGCAATTGATACATTTTTTGCTTATGTAGTAAACTCTGAAAATACCTCAACTGACACATGCTTTCTTCACAGTGAATGACTGACATAGTAATTAACACCTTTTAATAGTTATATACTGTACATTTGTAATTGTAGTAATTAAAGCAAGCTAGACACCTCATGAAACTTAATTCAGAAATTCCTTATGATGTACATGGCAGTATGCCTTAATAACATATGATTCAGGCTCACTAATGTGGCTGGCTTTGAGATGACAACCAGTAGAACCTCTAGAGTAGGTGTTTCACTACTTATATGTGACTAAAAGGCAAATCTGTCATATTACTTTTACAGAAGTTACTTGGCTGACCAGTAAGTGGTAACTTGCTCAATGGGCCTGAAATAATCATGCTCCTCAAGCTTATAAGCTAAAAAAAGTTTTCTGAGCACCTGACAGGAATAACTTGATCAACGGCAAGATGCTCAAACTATTGAGCTACACAGACTGGTATGATAGAGTGAAGGTTACTTGCTATGTTGGTTTCTGAATGGCATGCTTGAGCAGCATTTGCTGACATCTACACACACATCAAGCTACCATATGCTGTTCAACATTGGCTTATAATTACCCAAGGGGCCTTAAGATCTTATTTCCTGGCATCATTCACTAATACACTAACCCATCAATTAGCCTGAAATATTGATTGAGAAATGGCATATGGTAATAGCTTTGTGTACAGTGTGTACACTGTGACTTTTACAAATAAAGCATGTAAAATCATCCAATCAGTAAATGTGGTTAAATGTAGTTTATAAAACACTGCTGAGTCAAACATTTATCTGTAAAGTAATTAAAATGATCAAAACAGAAAATACCCTCAAACCCAGAATGTTGGCAATTGATTCGTAACTTCTAAGATGGTCTTTTTACTCCAACAATATGATAAATTGATGCTGAAAGTAGTATTATCGAAAGAGCAGGCTATTTTCCTGCGCTTTTGGAATGTTGCTAATTTATCACAGGCATTGTTTGGGTCCAAGGTTCAATGAAACTCAAAATAGCCATGTTCTCTTTATTGTATCTGGTCTCTAGACCCCAGTTTACCCTGATTACAAACAAAGCTACCATGTATAAGTGCTGTACAAGGAGCTATAATACCCAGAACTTTAGTGGGTGGATCATAATATCACACTCCATTTAATTTATTTGCTTACAATGGAATCACATGGTACATCTTATGACAAGGTCTATGCCATTACATCCCATTTTGGCAATTGTGATTTTTTAGAATTACGAACCTCCAAGACGTTTATACCAATTTCTGGTGGCATTGTATTTATCCCACTCAGTATTTTGTCATAATTCTGTGAAATTACATAACATACATAATCCTGTGAGCTGAAATTATACGTTTTCCATTGCTTTTACATTTTATTTTCGTTATTATACAGTTAATTTCAGCACAATCTCTAAATAAGTGCATCACAATCAAAGTCAAGCTCACCAGTTGTATAAAACAAGAAGTGGGCTTCCAGTTTTGGTTTTGAATGACCAGAATTAAAATATTGTGATAAAACATTATGATAAAAGTAAACACGCTACGATGAAAACCAGAATAACATCATTTCAGCACATCGCACGTGAAAGGCCAAGGTCATGTTTCGAAATATTCATCTACAAATGACATCATCTGAGTTTTCTATAACTGCACCTCGGCATTAAAGATGTTTTAAATTTTTATTTTAACAGGGTTATTTTTTGTACTTTTAATAACATCGTTTATCTCCATATTCTAAAATAAAGTGAAAGTGGTGTAATTTTTACTGCGTCCTTGTACACGGAGTAGTAAATCAGGCTTTCTCGTGTTTAATCCCGTGAGATGACTCACTCCCAGACGATAAATTATAATTCAGCAGTGTGAGGTATACAAATGTTGAAACCTGACCTGCAGCACAACTTCTACCAGAATAAAAATGTTTCAAGCTTTTGGTAAGAGCAACTGATGTTACGCAAGAATTGTTTCGATTTTACAGCGGAAAAGTGTCCTTGTTTAAGCTTTGCCTAAATTAATTGAATATGCTTCGACTGATTGTCGTGGGCATATACCTATCAAGTGTCAGAGAAATCAAGTCGGATAATGTTTCTAGTTTCAAAAATAAACGCACGCAGATATTACTCTTCCTGCTTTGTGTTTAGATTGGAGCATTTTCATCAAACTACTTCTTCCCGAAATTTTGAGGAAACGTTAATCATATGCAAAATCATTAGAGTTTCGTTGCCGACGGCTCGTGTCTGGACTCATAATAAACTTAACAGATCACTGAATATGACTCAACGTGGCAACAGCGTTGTTCAAAGAGGATCACGAAATATAACTCTTCCGATGCTTGAGCTGTTATCACTATACTCACAGAAAAACAGAGAGATAAAAAATAAATACATAAAGCTAACCTTGTGGAATATTCATCACTCCCACAGTTAATCCAGCGGCTATATCCGCCGGTAAATTTCTACGTATTTTATACTTCGGCAGCCATGATAACAAAGGAAAGAAAGCCAACAGTAGATCCAATACTCTCCGGCAACTTATGTCTGGCCGCAAACTTTTCAACTTGTCTTTGAGACTGGGATCTTCGTTGGGGTTGTGATCGAAGTCAAGAAGAAAAGTGCCTTGGTTGTAGACAGGTCTTGAAATCGAGTAACAGCTCAGATCGTCCTTTTGGCAGTCAGTAAGAGAAACTTGGTCCTCAGCAACACCGGACTCGGTTGACATTTCGTCTTGATGTTCAACATCTCCATTCATGTTATCTGAATCTTTGTCTGAAATAGTGGTTACCTCTGTGCTTCCCATACGATGACCCCAAATGAAAAGCATTGTTTACGTTCACCGACATTTTATACCCGGAGTAGCGAACACATCACGTGATACAAAAAATCGGCAGCAGATCACCGCTAACCACCATTCATTCACTGATGATGTTGCGCGCGTGGTTTCCCGATGCAAAGGAACGTTGGATATAAACCTATTTACAATGCCTTCATTCCGTGTATTTTGCTGGGCTATCCTGTTTGTTCTTAGTCCACGATTTTTATTTTTTGTCTTGCTCGTCAATCGTTGAATTATTAAAAATACAAAATTCGTTTTTGGCTGAAATTCTAATCTCCTTGCGGTAAACTCGAGAGAGTAAATGCTACCAAATGAGATCGATTATGACGCATCCTGTTGTTATGCGGTGCATCGTTGTGCGTTGACAGATGCGTAAAGCGAAAGCCTTGTAAAATAATGAACTAGTGAAAACTGCTTCCTTTCCTAGCTGACCAGACCAAATTGACTAAAATGAGCGTTCTCCTTAAAAGGAATCCAAACAAGTTGAAGCATGCGCGGCTTCAAAATTATGAAGGCATCCAACAGATGAATGCAAGTTTGCATGTAGTCGTTTGAAAGCGGCCAAACGATAAAGGACATTAAAAAATACATAAGAAGATGGTTTTGTTGACAGACATCAAGTTCGAAGCAATCTTGGCCGGCATTTACAACACGAAATTCATCCCTCCGAAAATAAGTCAAGACACCAGAAAGTGTCTCCTAAATATTCATGTATGATTCTCATTAAGGCCCCGAAGGAACTAGAGATATACAAGGAAGGAGAAGTCTGAAAGTAACTTAAAGTTTCTAAAAAGCACAACTGTTAACACATTCCTTCCAGAGATTTCCCTGACCTTCCAAGCACTTTTATTGCATGTCAGAGTTCTGCATGCCAGAGTTTTGTAACTTCTAAAAAAAAAGCAAAAGTTTGACAGTGTAATGTTCTGAATCGGATCACGTTTCTTTCAGCTTTCCAATTCAATACGCCAACTTGATAACTTTGAAACTTGGCGTCATACTCGTGGTAGTACATTATATCATTGATTGTATTCCACATGCACATTCAATAACCTATATTTTTAGTTATATGAGCTACAAGGTACACAGGGTCGGTCCAAGAAATTTTGTTTGGGAGATGTAAGTCCAAATTTGCCGACTAGGGAATGAACTTACCGTTGTTGCAGTTGTACCGAACGATTGCACATAACGTATGATTAATTAAATTCTTAGACCTGAAAAATGCCGTTGAACGGTAATGCAACTGTAACGTCTTAACTTACCCCCGCCTCAGCCGACTGCAATATATGAAATGTTTCCTGGGGGGAGGGTCCCGCTCCGTTTTCTCGTAGCATCTGCCCAGACTGTTGACGAGTCTTAAATTAGTGCGCTAAGAATCCGAATCTCTTCAACGCCAGGGAGTTCACGACTGCAAGTTCGCGGAGGTCAAGTAAAAAATCTCCCCGAGTTTCATTTTTTTTCATTTTTTCAAGAGTTTCATTTTCGGACCAAAATTGAGACAGAAATACACCGTCGTTCAAAGAAACTTCGTCCTAATGTCTCTCCGAAACTCCTTGCTCTCTTTGGGTTTTACCCATAATCTTGCGTCACCATCGCAATGGTGAAAGATTAGATGTTGATTAAGATTGTATCGAGAACTGCTTAAAAATGGAATTTCTAAACGCTGCATAGTTTCAATCGTGTTTGGAATGCACGGGTGGAATCGTGAGGACATAAACTCCGTGTCAACAGTTTGAATGGAGTTGCCGTCTTGACGACGGTAAATGTGATACTTAGTATTATTACCGCGAACATTGACGAGATGACAAATGACCTCGTCGACCAAAATATGTTCTGCCATTAGTTACGGTACGATAATTTGAAAAAGCTGAAGCGGAAGCTTTGTCATTTCTCAGTGGGATTAACCAAAATGCGTGAAGTTTGTCGTGCTGCAACTCAAAACATAAACCTTAATAATCAATCAATCTTGAAATGTCGCCATAACAAATGGTTGATCTCGGGGCGGCCTGGGGGAGCCATTAAACGGTCGCTGACCTACGCGAGCCCTTTTCAGGTTTCCTGTATTCGAAAATGGGAAAAAAGTGGACATTCTTTCCCACGATTCTCAAGCAGTGGCATGAAAAGTTTCAGTTGACTGGTTTGGTGTTAGAAGGAAAAAATTTGTATCGGACACTTGTTAATGATGACGTCAAACTGACGAACATCCGGCATTCATCTGCAGTACTCGAAATATTAATTCTAAGCTGTTTCCGTAGTAACTTAAGGACCGAATTGCTCGAGAATTGTCGCTCCTGTTGACTGGAGTGAAAAGAACTCGTGTTAAAATTAATTGTTAAGTCCATGCTAAAAAACAGCAATTCTTTTAATTCCGAGCCACGGCTTTGGTTTTTCAGAAGATAACCGCGTTGCCTGGGGGGAACGCTGGTGTTGAGTATCACGTGTATAGGAGGTTTATTGTCAAATACCGTCTTTATCTTACGGTTTATTACGACGTTCTGACGGAGTTTTTGGACGTATTTTGTAGTAATTGAAGGTCTTAACAGCTATGCCGCTGACTGTTGTTATGCAGGCAAACGATTATAGTTTACATAACACAGTTTACATAAACTCACTGTTTACTTATTCATTCCCGTTGTTGTTACTTCCCAATTTTCTTGTGAAGGGAAAACCTCTTAAAGCGTCTACGACATGAAAATTAAGTTTTTCTTTAGGTTTGTCTATTCGAAAGAACTCTTGAAATTGTAGCACAAAGTCTTTTCCACTTTTTCCATATCTCACTTCGTTCTTGAGATATTAAGAATTATTTGATATGTTAATAACACCCTGCGTAAGTCACACTGTATAATGAATTGTTGTACAATTAGCGAAATTGGTAAAGTTATTGAACCGTGGAACTGTGAATCTGCGCGTGATTGCCACATAGCACTAAACGAACAAAGTTCTTGTGATTTCATAATATAATTTCAAAGACATGTGGGATTTTTTAGAAACTCGTTATGTCTGTGACGTATGCAAGGTGTTATTCACTTATCAAATAAATCTTAATATCTCAAGAACGAAGTGAGATTTGAAAAAAAGTGTAGAAGGATTTGCGCTATAATTTCAAAAGCTCTTTCAAATAGACAAACTTAAAGACAAACTTAATTTACATGTCACAGACACTTTAACAGATTGGAAATAACAGGCGCACTCAGAGCCCCAGTTTAGAGGACAAAGATTGGTTGATATGAACGAGACACTGTTTCCAAACTACCATGTTCGCCGTCAAAAACCATACGAATACACAACTGGCAGTCAAATTACCTCAATACTTCCTTCCTTACGGCCAACTCGCACAATCCGATATTAATGATCCAATTTTCCTCTGTTTTAAAATATCCGATCGTGTAAATACCGGGAAGGTGGACTTTCAACGGTCAAGTCCAACCAATCGAGTCGTGCGAACGCCTCTGAATTGTCCTTCCGACAGTCGGATGAACGGATCATGTGAATTGACCACCACCGCTTCAGAGCCGGAAATCGAATCATGTGTATCAGTCATAGCGAGTGTAAAAGTAGGAACAATTGTAGCATATTAAAGAACAAAACAAACAGAAAATAACGTTTCCCACTCACCCCAAAAAAGTTGAAAATAAGTTGGTATTTCGTAAATTTTGCTAAACTCCAAGGTAACAAGAAAAAAATCAACTTCTTGGCTATTCTGCAATAGCTGAAAATTAAGTGAAGTTTTTAACCTGCAGGCCAGCTCCAGAGTTGAAACCATTACTTGGGGAGATATTAATTGTAAAATAACATACATTGCGCGCGAGCTCTGACTTACCCACACATACGGGTGTTTCAATGCTCATGATGGTCATTCCTAACGGCTTATAAGAATATTTACCCAAATTTGTTTTTTGACTTTTTTATTTGCATTGTTTGATCTGAGCACTTGGGATGATGCTCTATTTTGGAAAAGTTCATACTACTGGCCAATGATATATTTGCCTAGATCTTCTCCCACAACTTTAAATAACTAAAATCTATAGTTACAAACACAAGGATCTAGATCGTTTCAGGCCCAATTTGAACCGGCCTGTGCATCAAGTATCCCCTATAATTTTCAGCCTGAATAATCCATATCTCTATCGACGCACAGCATCAGTTAATGTCTCGATATGTGCCTCTTAACTGTAATCTGTAAAGCCTATAATTGTTCCGCAGCTTGCAGGAATTATGAAAACTGCCATTATAACAATAACTATCGCTGCCGCTCTCTCTGTCGCCGTCTGTAGCGTAACGGTCTAATGTTTGGGTAACAGAAACTCCTAAGGGACCCCAACCTCGAAGGTCCCCCCGGCGAATCTATGAATTCATTAGCATGACAGTTGGAATTAACTCAAAAAATGATCTTTTAAAAAATATAAAATATGTTTAATAAAAAAAAAATAAATAAAAAAGATATATTATTGTGTACATGACCAGTCTCCAACAGTCTCAAAATTATCAATAATCATATCATTTATAAAATATTAAAAAAATAATTATTAAATAAATTAATTAAATATTAAATATTAAATAAATTATAAAATTATTGAAAGATGAGACCTCATCCACCCATTTATATGTTAACACCTTCCATTCACACGTAAACAGCTAAAACGGTCATCGTAAAAGCATATTTTCGAAAACTCTCTCAAAAAGATGATGTTTTCGAAAACTCCGTTCAAGTGTTGACTTATGGATGTGCGTTACCATATATATTTCATAAACACAATATCGGCCCCAGTCTAAAATTACTCCGCTTACGTTTCTACTAGTTGACAGGAGTAAATGAATACTCTAGTTGGCTCCACTCAAGTAATCTACACATGTTCAATGCGGTTTTTTTAGCGTTTACGAACCGTTTTTGCGTGGACTTGCTAAAACGATCTCTGCTGAACGTTCGCCGTGTTTGCAGTTGTGTTGACAGAAAACTTTCAGTGCGCTTGGAAATGTGAAAACGTATATGTGTAAACGTGGCCGGATCCTGCCGGGGAAGAATTGAACCAGACGACTTGTGGACGTTCGTAACCCTCGTTCTCTCAGAAAACCGATTTCTGAGCCCTAGACTGGAATGGAACCCGAAACCTTCTGATGACCGGTGAGACGCTCTAACCATTGAGCTACCACGACTCAGATGGTGAGCTAGGGTGCAGGTTCGTCATATGTACTGCCTAAGCGAGGTCATGATATGATAATGATGGAAATATACTTAATGTCGAACACAAAGTTTGTTCCTGTGGGAGCTTGGTAATATCAGCGACTAGTGGACGTTCGTCAAGCTCGTTCTCTCAGAAAAACGATTTCTGTACAGAAGTTTGCGGATTCGATTCCCGTCTAGGGCTCATAATTCGTTTTTCTGAGAGAACGAGTTTGACGAATGTCCACTAGTCGTCTGATAGTTACCAAGCTCCCACATGAACCAAGTTCGTGTTTAACATTAAGTATATTTCCATCATTGTTGACTTTCGCTTAGGCAGTACATATGACGAACCTGCACCCTACCTCACCATCTACACGTAAGTCGTGGTAGCTCAACGGTTAGAACGCCTCACTGGTCATCAGAAGGTTGCGGGTTCAGAAATCGTTTTTCTGAGAGAACGAGCTTCACGAACGTCCACTAGTCGTCTAATATTTGCCAAACTCCCACATGAACCAAGTTCGCGTTCAACAATAAGAACTGAACCATTCATCAATTTTATATCATTTCGTGTATTTTGTGGTTATTGTTTTATCTTTTTTTGTGGTCTTCCTTTTAAATCAGACATACCAAATGCTACTCTGTTTTGTAAATCTTATGAACGTAACTTGTGAACGTAATTGTGGGTCGTGAACTGTAATTTCTTTAAATTACGTTCATAAAATTTACAAACCAGAGTAGAATTTGGTATGTATGATCTTCCACCTGGTTGCTGTGAACTTGTATCTTACCGTTCCTTTTGAATATTTAAAAGTTTGTGAGATGATGAAAATTGCATCACATCTCGGAATCCGAGAGCTAAGCTTTTGTCTCGTTGACTCGAAACTTCATCATAGTGTCAAAAATCACAATGCTGGGCAATTACGTTACAACGACTTCAGCAACAGTAAATACTACACTATAATTTTAGTCGATGAAGGGAGCTACATTTCGGTTCCAAATCTGGGAGTTGCTATAGTAACTAAAATATTCTCTGGAAAGGAAAGCTCCATTATACATGTGAGAGGGGGGATTCTCAGATCCTAGAATTGTATTACTTTGATTGTGAAATTTATTCATCTCTAAAAAACTACGGCCTTTTAGACTCACATGTTTTAGGACTTTTCTCATGACCTAGCCTGTTTCAATTCCTGCCAATGAAGATGGCTAGGGATTAAGTAACTCACAGTGGCTACCTGGTGCACGTATAATTCGTCTTTTTACGAATCTCTCGTCAGTGTGTCTAATCTCTATGTGTATGTGCTAAATCTAAAAGGTATTTTACATGGATCACTTCATTCTGGTTCCATAACCAGCGCTATTTCAACAATTTCGTTGGGTAATTTTAGCCAGGTAAAGTCTTCATTTTAAGAGGGTAACGCAAAATAGTAAGAAATACTAATAAACAGGTGGCCCTCAAATCTTACTAAAATACAAAAGGATTATAAAACAAACTTAAATACGAGATGTCATACAAACCAAGTTAAGCTATCTGGTAACTGTGGCCTAATATTGTGGCACTGAATTTAACTGACTTGGCTGTTGCTATATTTTTAATGCCATAAAGGCCTTAATATTTGAAAATTTATGTCAAGCCTATTTCAAATTTGACAAGCCGACACTCCAAATCAGAACTCTTGAATTTTTATTTAAATCATCACTCAGTAATCGTTTGTAGGCATCATAATTCCATATCTCCTATCCTAATTGGGCATGTTACTTGAAAGTCGTACAAGTGGCATAGAAGCCACTTTTGAAAAGATTCTCGTAAAGGCGTTTGGGCGGTGAAAAGACTCTAAAATTTTTGCCAGCGAAGCTGATGGTTTTGAACGTTGAAGGTGATCCTAATATACTAATAGGGGTAATTTCCCCGAGGACGCAAGATGATGGGTGAGTACCTCCCTGGCTACTTCTCCCCCATTCCCAACCCTAATGATAAATTTGTATTGGAGCGGAGAAACCCCTGGGGCTAGTTTCTTACTAAGGCCCAAGCGTCCACGCAAGAATCATTTCTAATACCAAAACTGAAATTCTAAGGCTGTATAATATATCGATAAAAAGTAGCGCAAAAATATATTCTGTACCAAAATTGCCAACCAGTTGCTGTTTAGGGGTTGTATTTCACTGTTATGGCATTATTGGTGATTTTCTGTTAATAACAAAAACCGTTTTGAAATCTTCCATCCAAGACCAAGGCAGTGAAAACCAAACAAACCCCCAATTAAAAAAAAAAGCCAACACAATTGAAGCTTTAAAGTCTAGCTCTCACCCTAGATTTTTCACCTCGTAAAATATATCGTCACCCAGGTTTCCAATCATCAATGATATCTATTACAATTTACTTTAAATTGCTTTTTAAATTGAAAAAAGAAAGAACTCCTCCTTCAAAAAGAAATTTTGTAATAAATTTCCCGCACTGACGAACTGCAGTCTGTATCCAATAAAACGTTCTCTCCAAATGTTACTTTGACACAATTCAGTCACATAGGATGGAATAACATGAGTAAAAAAATGGCGACGCCAAATATAACATGTTATTTAACTTGTTTGCTTTATTATTTCATTTTCGTCCAACATGTATAGCTTTTGCAGTGAAAGTTACGTTAATTTTCATTCAAATACAAAATAAAGATAAAGTGTTTTTTTATATTTTTGTTGACAAAATTAACTAAATATACAATGATTTTGTGATGAGAACAATGGCGCTGACATTGAGATCTAGTTTAACCTTTTAACGCACAAAGTTAAGCTTTCTTTTGTTCTTTGTTTTCTCCTTGTTTTTATTTTGTTTTCTCGTTTGTTCTTTTGTTCTTGGTGTGCGTTAAAAGGTTAAGGATTTCCTGTCCGAGCAGGAACTTCTTTGTCATACTCTGCTTGATCCCGGACGGGAAAGCTCTCTATCCAACTCAACTTTATCCGGTCCAACCGAGATATTTATTGTTTATTCTGGCTTAAATCCTTGCTGCCAGATTCAGTCACCAGTGGCTGATAGACACTTAAGTGTTTTACTTTGGCTAACGCCAAACATTTTTCTCGTCAAAGGGGAAAACCACTGCAGCAAGGAGTTAAGCTAGACGACTTTATTCCTCAAAGAGAACCGTCTAAACAGAAAAGAGTTAAGGTTTAACTGTCTGTGCCTATATCAGATTGAGCAATTTTTTGTATCACGGTATTTCGGCACGCTGAGAACATGCTGTCAGTGGAATATTCTGTCGATTGTTTGACAAAAAATAAACGTCCTTCTTCAGTTAATAAAGACTCGTTTTCTAATAGATACATTTAGTCAGAAACAAAAATAAACACAAGGAATGTAAATTTTTTAGCCTTTACGGTATTTATTCTCGCAACCAAAGTTAAAATGTTTTCAACAACTTTTATGGGATGCCAATGCAATTATTGAAAAAAAAAGTTGTTGCAGTGGAAGTGCTACTGAGTCCTCGAGCTTGGCTGAGTGACCTTGGCCCTGTAAGAGTGAATTCCGCCGTAGCATTTCCCCCAGCTGTCTCCACAGTAAATGACATGGAGAAAAGAATATTTCCACCGTAGGATATAAGGGCTAAGTTTGAATGAGGCCGACTCGCTGCTGTAGAAAGGTTATCTGACTGCCGCAGCCTGAATCAAGCCTAAGGTCTCTGGCTAGACGTGCCAGCTCTATAGATCACTGACCTAATGGGACACCACACCAGACCAGAACAGTAAGAAATAGACTTATATCGGCGAAAATCCATGTTTCTAAGGTGTCTCCCACCTTTTTTTTTCCAAATGGCAAATTTCGAGGCACTATGAGTACAGCCATACAGCATAACCCCACGGGGGCTTTCACACGATGAAATTCATATCGGCACACTTGCCTACTTAACGCCGTCCATTAGATCTGTCACACAACACCGATGTTCAGATGTTCGACATTACAGTAGGTAATAGGTTGGCGGAATTATGAAACCAATTGATATAGATTAATTTCACCCCAGGTATATCTCGACTGTACATTTCGATTACCTTCTGTTTTTACAACTATTTTGTACTACTTCATTAAATAATTTGTAACTTTTACGTTAAACGAGGTGCAAAGATTACCGCTGTATTGAGAAGTGTGCTTACTGCATCGAAACGTCGCAACTGAGTTACACTCGGTGGGAGGCAAATAAAAGGGCTCTGGTAAACTTGAGCAGCCTTTCATCAGTTGAAGCTTTGAAATGTCTTCAAAATTAGTTTTTTTATGAAACGAACGTTCTGTTTGATTACATTCACTTTTACAACTGTGGTAACTAACCAAAGTTCTTTTGCTGCAATATCCGGGTGCTTAAAACTAACTATTGCGAGTTTTATGTCTTTCATTTGTCTGGAGTTGGGGGGGTCCTCTATTTTCGTTGGTGAAAGTCTTTGACAAGGCCACTGAAGGGCTGAAGATGATATCTATAAACCATGAAACACGAGAGTAAAGATCACGCTACAAATCATTTTCAAAAGTATACAGTGACTGCAAGTCTTACACAACGTATTTCCTTTTGCCCTCGCTTGCAGCAGCAAGAATTAATATGAGGGAAATCCTTCATGACTATTTGAATTAACAAATAAAGATCTATGTATTATCTTATGGGCTTGCGATGTGGTAGTTTAACCACGACTCAAACACTTCGTCAGCGCGCCAAACTCGAAAGGACTAATAATTTGTTGCAGTCTGTTACTAACAATGGTCAAACTACATATAAGCGCTCTCGGCCCGGCGTCCCCTCTTTTTAAACCTGATTATTCTTTTGTCGCCATCGCGCGGGTTTTATATTTAAATTAAACAATATATAGACTTATCCAAATCTTCTGTTTAATTACTCATCACAATAGACTTCGCGCAATCACTCGAATCGAGTCACTGGAATCGAGTGGATTGCCTTCAGTAAAAACTACGAAACGGAAACATGTTTTTACGACACTGTGTTATATTCATCGAGTTACCTTTGTAATTTTTTCTGTTATATTGGGTGACAACTGTAGTCCTTTCACTTTTTCGTTTTCATTTATTACAGGAAAAATAAATTAAGTAGTTTCTAACGTCGAAGACGTAAAGGCACATACACTTTTATCGAAAACAACCGAAATGAATAACCGCGCAAAATGTAACAATAAAATTACGTATCTCCGCTCTCCCTTGAATAACGTGGCGTTCGGTATCGTCAGCTGGGTACCTGAAGTTTTACCGGCAGAAATTTTATTGGCACCCCCAGCTCACAAATTCCTGGGTCCGTCCCTCTACTAAACTTCTCTCTGTCAGATCGACTGTTCTGTTTAGATAACAACAATCAATAACAAGTTTAACGCAGAAATAAAAAGAGAGATAGTTACATTCACTCTTGTTGTCATAAACTTATTGCAGGCTGTCACTCAACACGTTATACCGACCTCTTCCAGATGAAAATAAGGAGATTAATCAAGCTAGTACGACAACCAAATAAACAAAAGTAGATTAATTTTAAGCATTTCTATTGAACAACATATTATTGAAGTTTTAATAATAAAATTGTGAGTGTGGTCTTTATACGGTCTGAAACTCTTCAAAACGTCTCTGTTCAGTTTGTTAACATTTAAACGACCGAAGGCATTTCAAGTGCTTTTCGCCAACGTAGTCGTGAAACTTTGGAAATGCTCCAACTGTCCTACTTTGCAGAAGTACGACGTCGTTGAAAATACTTGTGTGACTACAAATTATTTATTCCTTTTGTTTTTGAGCGAAAAATTCTGTTGTATGAAGAAGTTGGCCTAGTGTTTACTTAAACTCCCTTATGTATGGTTGGATGAGGCTGAGCAAAATACCGTGATCTGTCAGTTGCATCCAGATCAATTATTTGCCGATGCCGAGCGTAATGGCAAATAATTGATCTGCGAGGCACGGACAAATCACGATATTGTGTGAAAAACGAGTTTAATAATTGTTTTAATATCCGATTTGTTTCCTAAGTTAAACTTAATTTATCTTTTACCAACTTGTATATCTTTTTTGATAACTTGGCGAAACCATATGATTGAATTAGCCTCGTATTTGAAGGAGGAGAAGTGTAATGAGATCGAATGGTCAAACCATTATTTGCAAGAGGTGATTTGCTGGTGACGTGGCACTCTTTCAGTCAATCAGAAAGGTAAGAATATCAAATTGAATAATAATAATAGCGGTTGTATTATGATTATAAGGTAGGATTATTAGACAGTTTATTTTGTGTTTAAGGATTGTTATTGTGTGAAATTTCGTGTTCTCCAAACAATAGTGGGAAATACGCAATTTTATTACCAATGTGGATACTTATCCGATTAATTTTTTCCCACAGGAAACTGAAGATCGTATGAATCCGGAGGTTAATTGACTGAGCTAATTTGTGCTTGGAGTGGCGACATTATTAATGACTTTTCAAAAACTGGAATAATAGTACTTCTTTCTAGAGGACAGTGACAAATTACTTAAATTGTTCTTGAAATCAAAGGACAAGAGATGGTTGTACTACCCTCTTGAGGTCAAGCACGAAACAGCATATGGGGAAGGTGTAATCTTCCAAGCTTTATTCGAATCCGTCGAAAAGAAAGGCTGAAGGGCTTTATCTCGAAACTATTATATCAGCATGAAGAGGCTTTTGTGGGAAACGTCTCTCATCAGCTTGCTAAAGGCGTGCCAACAAGATGTCATGTTGGGGGGAGGCAAAAAATTATCTACGGGTTTCATCACTCACAAATTTTGTAGAATCCATTGTTGGTATATTTCAATAATTTTGAGGAGTGGTTAAATCTTATTTCACCCATTCATGACTACTGTCCTCGATCACCATCAACATATTCCTTTTCATTTTTGAAAAGGTAATTTGATTTGTCACATTTGCATACTGTGGTCCGGGTGGTCTGTTATACATTTGTTAATTTTGTCGAGAATCATTGAAGAACAATATTTGTTTCACAGTACAGGTCAAGCATTTGCCATTGAACAAGTTGAGGAACTGAAGTCCAAATGAAGGTTCGAACAGTCAATTTGTCTTGTTTCGTCAAAATTTACGCCGATTAGACGGAGAACTTCGGTTGAAGAAAGTATTAATTAAATTTTAAAGGATATTAAAATGTTAAGATTCTATATATTGTCCCGAAATTTTCTAAAATCAAAAACTGAGTACGAGGAAGACATTTATATTTTGTTTCAATAAACTCTACAGTGCGTTGTTTCAAAGTACGGAGTAAGAAACTTTTTTCATGACGTAGTTCGCCCTAAGAAAAATGAAAAATCTTTGAAATAGCTTTCGAGTAATCCAGTTTGACGGCTGTCCACATATCATTTGTAAATACACCAAGCTCCCACATGTTCAACATCTATGCGCAAAATTCGGGTCGTTGATAAACGTAATTATCATGACGGGGCCTTTGCAGTCCTTCATTTGTTAAATCTCGGTGGCTCAATCGTCCGAATGCCTAACTGGTCATCACAATATGAGCAAACTCAATCTACAGAGTGTAGAGAGTGTAGGTGTTTGCAAGCTTGGATATAAACAACGAAAGGCTCGTTCTT
>JBAHVQ010171108.1:0-18608 GCA_036872915.1 Nanipora kamurai
AACCTATCTCCTCAACTCCTTCCTGTCCGTATAGGTCCTCAGTGACCTATGGAGACTTCAGTATTTTACTCTAACGCCAGACGATTGTACTCGTCAAGGGATAGTCCTCGGACAGGAAAGTGTTAATTTGACGATGATTTTTAAACAAAAACACATATCCAGTGAAAAACCGATTTTAAATTTGTCCGCTTAATACTAACGAGAATTGAAACAGGTTCGGGTGACTAATAGGACGCTCTAACCAATAAGTTATATGCACTTAACATGGTGAACAAATGTAATGAATGTGTGCAGGTTTGTTTTTCTTTTTCTTTTTTTGATCATATGCACTGCTTATGCGGTAGGTAGACTGGTGGAAAATATTGTGACACAAGCAGTCAGAATATTAAGATTCCCGCACCATCAAAACTTAATGTCAGTAAAAGGTCAATGACTACAACGAATTCCGCAATTATTTGGTTATTAGTAACTCTTTCCCAGAGGTACCTCTCCCTTTCACGAGCAAAATCATCTGGCGTTGGCCGGAGTAAAATAATTTGGCGTTAGCCAGAAAAAAATAATAGAAGCCCCATAGCGATGTGAAAGAGTTAAAAAGGAAGAAAATGTCAAGTTAGAAAAGGAAAAACTAAGAAAGAATTACCTCACATTATGCCTCATCTAACGTGCTGTGACGTGAGTAAAACTGTCCGTTTTACCAAATAATAGGGAACTTAAACAACGTTTCTCGCGGCGACAACAACTTAACCGATATGGGGCAGGGAAGAGTACGACGTTGTTCCCGTAGAAATATGAAAGTTGAGCAAGCCGAGTTCTCCAACAGCACCACCGATGAAAGTAATTTAAGATTTTTTTTTGTTTAGACCGTGTCGTCGTTTCGATGCATGATAGGGTATGACCCCTTCATGCCCCGACTTTATCGAACAACTTGTCTGCGAAGTGAGATTTCAAATATTCGTGCGACATATTACCTCAAAATTTTTCTGCAGCATTATGAGAATACAAAAGAGCAAAGAACAAAGAGCTTTCAATAGCATGTTTCTCAACCCTGACACGGACTCGGTACGAATAAGGTCTGTGAATCAGTTACTAGTCCCTGTCGGCGAAAGACTCGGAGAGAAAACAACCCTAAATATTTCCATCATTACTATCCAAAATTTAACGTTGTCACCTCTGCTAAAACAATATATTTGTTTATTAAACAATATACTTGTACTTTGTAAACTTCACACTGAATCCACGTCTTTCAGTCTTCTTAAAAAATTTCCTTGCAAGAAGGCTAGCATTATTCTCAACACTTTTTTGTTGTTAAAATATTTAAAATAATGCTTGCATAATGTGTAAAAGCTTAACGCCTTGGTGACTGCATGGTTCGAAGCATACAACTCTCAGTATTTTACTCTGGCCAACGTCAGACGATTTTACCTGGGTAGGGGAAAGCCCTCAGTCCGGTCGGTTTTACTTCAAACTGGTCGGTTTTACCAACACAATAGCACTTAACATAAGGCCGGTATGTTTTGAACGAAAAAAAGGAAAAAACGCACGCGAATCTCCTCAATCACATCCCAGCTCTCGAAACTGTACGGAAATTAATGTATATAACGTAGTTTTCAGCATCTGACATTGTGTACCTTTGAAATGTGATCGATATGAAGACCATTGTACGTGTATGTTGGTCCATTAAGGAGCACCACATTCGCTGAGCCGACACGTGGTGGAGGAGCAAACATCAATGAGGGTAAAGTCGCCCGGATTAAGGTACCGACGTTCCTGCAAGTAAAATATAAAAAGAAAATAAATGTAACATCTTCATGGATTAAAGTGTACGAACGAGGTTCTCGGATGAAAAAAGTACGTGTACATTGACAGTTTTTAAAATACTGTTAAAAATGCTACCACAGTAAGTAACAACGTGAAGTTTCATTGCACAATTTGTTCAAATAAAGGTTATTTTGTATGCGAGAAGTTTGAATCTCCAGCGCCGCCATTAACCTGGTCGAATATTGGGGAATGAGTCGACGTTTCCATGACGTCATAGCCATAATCAGTTTGGCTCTGATTTCTTGTTGATGAACCTAAGACGTTAAATCCTGTTTTTCCACTTTAATGGCGGTGTCCAGAATTAAAACTTTTGACGGACAATATAGCCTTCATTAATTGCGATAACTATCGGATATTTTAATAAAATACAACAAAACAGTAACTCCGAAAATTCAATGCATTTTTATTTTCCGAATTACCATTGTTTTGTTTTATATAACCTTTATATCGACCAATTCCAAGGTGGCTAGGTGAAACTTCGCATAATTACCAATAAATTGTGATATCTTGAGGATTAATGAAAAAACGGCAGGTAGAGTCTTAATCAAAGAACCACTTTAAAACAAAGTAATAAGTTAAAAGCGGTTTTAATAGTTACAGCAAATAGCAATGCATGTTTTCGATGCCAGATGATCAGATTTGCATTTCCTTGATTTTATTGGTCCAATTTGAGTGTTTATGAAAGCCTGACGAGCAGCAACGAAACCGAGGCATCTTTGTTCTGTTCAAGGTCGTTTTCCGAGATTTTCTTCAATGAGAAGATTTAAAAATGAATTCGGTGTCAAGGTTAGTTTTTGAGTCTCAATTTCAGTCCTATGCCGTAATGAACCATCAATTCAACGAACTTACAGAAACAGTTTTCAATCTCACTTTGTTATTACCAGCATACAAGCTATTCTTCGTCTTCAATCACTCAAGTAGTTTTACATTCAAGAATTAAGTTTTAAAATAATATTCACTCGAGGATATTTATGTTCAACGTTCGTGTACTTATTTAGTGGTATAGAAACAGGTTTTCTTTTGACAAATTTATGGCATTTTTGGGCTTTCGAAATCCCATTTCTTTGGTGATGCCATATTAATTCATATTATTTGAGAGCTCTTCGTACCAGATTGTCTTTGTATATCACGTGAAGGTGACATAACTGAAACAAAATCAAACACCTTTAAGTATTAGCCATATGTTTTAACTTCAAAGAGGCAGCGCACGACACTAATTGTGTGGAGACTAGAGCCGACTCATTTGCCTGAGACTTGAATGACAATATGAAATCTAATGCGATGAATGTATTTATTACCCAAACTGGTAAGAATCAATGTGGAATCGCCCACATTGTAGGTCTGATGGCAGAAACGTCATCGTTGGTGATCCACTTGTCCCGGAGAGGGTGCCATTACAGATCTGTCTAAGTAACATTACAGCTCTCATCTCACCAGCAGGAATTCCAGGAACCGCTGCATTTCTGCAAATGTTCATCACTCTGACTGGGGTACCTAGTATGCTACTCAACAATGACACATGACAAATGAAAGATTCACCCTGACAAAAATAAGACAAAAGAAGCAAAATTTATAAATAGAGTATGGTATGTTACACAGGGCAGTCAGTTGACAAAAGTTTATACAATAAAATACTGTCTATCAGTAGTAGGAAACAACTTTCATCAAAGTAATATAATGTAGGATTTAGAAGTGAAAACGAATATTGAAAACAACTGGCTCATTACTAATAAATTAACACTCATTATCTAGAAAACTGTATAAATGTCGATTGAATCTCGCCATAGGTTAACCTTTTGGCTCCTATCAAAGTTAAAATACGCGATACAAGTTTGGCCATTAATTTCTTTCGAAAAATACATAAAAAAGCAATATATGAATCACTGGATTCTCTCATTTTGACTGCTGTTTGCGCTTGTTGGGAAAATCACCATCAATCTCTACGAGTTAAAATCCAAAAACTCCAGAATAAGGCAGCAAGAATAATAACATGTGAATCACATGAGGTGTGCTTAAAAAACATTCTAACAAAAGTCGGTTGGGAAACTCTTGAAGACAGAAGAAAGCAGCGGCCATTAACATGGGTAATAAAACACAAAGATAGGACGTATAGTACAATATGTTGGGAGACTGTAAACACCATAAATTCGACGAAATTGCATGTGCTTCCACCGACAATGCATTTTTTTGTTTTTGTTTGTTTTTTCAATCTTGTAATACATCAAGTTGTTTCCCTGCCTTTCATCAGTAAGCCCTACATTTGTATACTGTTCCACTTTGCTTCCTGTTCTCCAAAGTCCATTTAATTTCGGTTTAAGTTGTTCGTGTTCCCATTGTTCTGTTCACCTGGCCGTAGCTATGTTCTCTTGCAGTACGTTTTACAATTTAACCTGCCTATGCTTATCTTTTTATATTTAAAAAGAAAAGGATTACACAAGGCAGCAAGCAGCTGAACAAAAGCAGTTGAGCTAGTGACGTGATTTCATTTTCTTGACAAGGACTGTCATGATGAACCGCGTGTTTGAACCGAAAGGAGTACAACATAAGTAATTACTCATGCCTGCATGTTTCGATTGAATACGTGTTTTTTCTCTTTTCTTCTTAAAAGCAATTTTATACTCAATGCACACCTAAGTTATTGAGTTTGTTCAATACGTACTGAGTAACTTTACTCTAACAATACTGTAGGTTGAATGATACAGAGAATCCTTTATCATATTGACAAGAGTGTTTTATTATGAACTTAATCGCTTGTACAATTCACAGTAAAAACTGACTGGTTAAAACAACCAATTTCGATGGTTGTCTCAGACACATTTCCACTTTGATCAAAAATATTGGTAAAAACAACCAAATTTATTGGATAAATAACGTGATTCTTGATTGTTACAGCGACTAAAAACGTTGGAGAAATGTATGTGTCCGAGACAACCAATAAAACTCCTTATTTCGACCAGTCAGTTTTTACAGTGCATATGTAACAAAATTCAGAGACCAAGTGGCGTATTTTTCGTAAAAGTCACTCTCGCGAGTGATGTATCGATCTCACGATTACCGTCTCATTCTTGTCGAATGGAAAGCTTTTTTTAAGACTTCTTTTTTTAAAATCTTATTACTGTTTGTGGAGTTTTCTAGATGTATATACATCAATTTAAATCACTTCTTCTGTAGGGCATCACCTTGTTATAATTAGTATTTCCTTTGATTTTAAGAGCAGTTCAGGTAACCACTGTTTTGCCGGATTTCATTTTTCAAGTAGAAAAAATGGTGCCGAAAAACTGTTTGCATTTAACGAAGATTCGAGTTTGTTGATACTGTAGGAAGGCTTTCATGTAGGAGGATTTTGTATTCGAAAAAGGAGGAAGAAAGTATTTTAAAATCTTGAAAAGAAACAGGGTAGTTAATATCTTGAAGGTGAGCGGTATCGCATCACAATTTGCGATGAAAAAAAGTAGAAGGGCAATTCATATTTAGGCAGATTGAGCAAACTGCCTAAAAACAGTCATCAAGAGAACAAAACAATCAAGTCATTAGCCTCTAGTGAGAGTCAACAACAAGGGTGCTGGATACTAGTTTCATGTTTCAATGAGTAATAAGAGTGTGCAATGTGATGGTAAAAAAAAAGAGGTGTTATTTGGGAACTATTTTTCTTTCTGGCTGTTTTCTTTGTTTGTATAAAAACTGATTTGCTACTCATTCCATCAAAATTGCTTATTTTTTGTTGATTAGAAACTGCTACACATCTGAAAAAATGTATGTTTCTCCCAAAATGTTTGTGAGGGGAGGGTTGAAACCCTTTATACCAATTAAAGGAGAAATTCCCACATGATCTGAGACACATGTGTACAAGTGTCAGCAGGTTTCACCAGCATACAGAGCAACACAGCTTCAACAGGTGAAACAATATACAACATGTGATCTCAGACGCATGGGAATTCTGTCTTTAAAAGGAAAGAAGAGGAAGGATGGGCAAGGAATCTATGCTCAATATAAGGATAAGCAGAAGTGAGCAGTTCACTTAATCGGTACCAAATTTGAACAAAATGCTATCCGCTAAAAGGCAATGAGAACTCTCAGGAGGTTTACACCTTCTGCACTTTAATATCTCTTAAGCGATTACAATTTCCACTGGTTCAATCTTTGGCTGGTGTTATAACAGCAGCCATTATTTAAATGTCAACAATTCCCATTCTTCCAACACTTTCAGATGCCACTAATGCCGTGGCCACCAAAATTCTGCTAAATTACCTCAGTAACTTCATGAGATTGAATTTAAAATCCAAAAATGACGTACATTATACCCAATCACATTCACCTGCTTGATCCTTCTTGCATCAATGCTTACAATTCTCTCATCCACCAGCCTCCAAACCTGCCTTGTTGTCTCTTTTTTTGCAGATCCTCTCAGTGTGAAGTATGCTCCTACCACTTTATCATATTCCTTCCTTGACTCAACATTTCCAAGCACTCTGTATGCTTCTGAAATTTCTGTGTTCAAAACAACATGGTTTGTTACGATGTGACTTGGCACACTGTCCTGGACGTACTGCAAGTATTAACCATGCTAAGGCTATTCCTAGCCTAAACTTTGTGTAAACCAGGGCTTAACTATGTGCATTCCAAGGGTTTGAATTAATCCTAAAATACCATATGGTTTTGTTTTTCAACAAAAGTTTCAGGTTGTCAAGTTGACCACAGAAAGTACCTCCCTTCTTAAAATACCATAAACCTCAGAATAAACAGGTGTTACAAAGCACTGAAAACACTTTTATAGTGTAAACATGTTTAACTTGTTGAGTGCTGAAACATTTCAATTCAGTAGCTTTGCCAGATCTGATTCTTCTCAAAGGGGCTACTGCAAAGACAAAGGTTTTACCATGAAGAATCTTGGTCCCAGGAGTAAGTCAACAACATTTTTTTTCACACCTGTCAAGGGCCCAAGTCTGTTTAATTTGTTTTATAATTTGGCAAGCATGTCTAATACAATGATCCACCAATCATGTTGTTCGCCATGTAACTAATAGCAGCAGTTAGCAACATTTTTGTTTTACCATGGGGAAAAATTTGAATAAAGGAAGAAGTTTATTAGGATGCACTGTTTCTCCAGTTTATCATTATTTAAAATACCATTCAAATGTTTTCTACCACACTGACACTTGGTAGGAAACAAAACATTTATTTACTGGTGTGACAGAAAAACAGTGTATTTTGTGGTCCCTCGGTTACCACTACCGGTATTTATAACTTGGCCTCAGATTACAAAGGCAGTCTAGGGGCCACAAGACACACTGACTTTCTAAGGTACCGGCAAATTATTAAACAATATTGTAGTCCTTATGAGACTCATTGTGATGCTAATATTTCTAGCAATAACATGATCTGGGAAGATACAAGTCTTCCCTCACTGCCTCCCTTGATCCCACCACTATTTTCCTGAGCTGAGTAAAATTGTCTGGTGTCAGCGGATTATCCCCATTTAGTAAAACAATGAAAGGTTATCACATTCCCTACAGAATACATGCCATAACAGTATATTTATGTATGCTGGGGAACACATCTTGCTGCTGAAATTCCTTCTAAATTCCCAGTCCAAAAACTTTGCTCAATGCAAGGAAGAAATGTCCCATGCACTTTTGGGTAATGTTTTATCAGTGACCCACAGTAAATAAAAAGTCTGTTGCTTTGTGCTCTGGGCACTCTGATACAGAATAGAGATGGCACATGTAACAGCCTCATTACTTGCCAGAAGGATTTTACAACTAGTTCCTAATCCTCTCAAGTGACGGTGACCATGCTAGAAATGCATGCATAGTTGCAGAAAAATTAGACATTACCCCAGGGGACTCCCCTGCTCAATTTCCAAACTTTCTAATTGGGCTCAGCTCCTACTCTGGCTATTTTTTTCTTTGTTCATGTGACCAGTTTCTACTAATGCAAAATTTTCCACTGAGCAACCCAGCTCTATATTATAGATCTTCAAGTCTAACATGGAAAGCACCAAGATTGCAGAGCTAGGCAATGGCGCACTCAACATATGTGTTACCTGCCAGGCTTTGACAATCCAGGCATGAGTGAAGTACGAAATTTTCCACCACTGAGAAGCAAAACCAACTGAATCTAATAAGAAGTGTTATAATTGAATTACTTTGAAAATTGATGATGCCTCTGAAATTTGACAAAATTGCTGCATCTAAGATCTTTGAGAAAACAGCCCAACTCTGCAGTATGGGAAAGCACGCTGGGGAGAAGAACCATTGGAGGTAGCGTGCTCATCTCATTTTGTCAACCATCTTTAATAGCACTTAGGCAACTACACATATATAAACCGTGGTTCACAAGATATAGCTCCTCAACGTTTAAGTTAACACTGTACTTACTATAACGGAAAGGCGTGCAACTTACTGGTACAAGTGCGGATCTACTTTTACGACAATGACAATCAATGTGTCAAATTTCGCTTATCGGTGGTGATTCCTACATGCACGTTTTTCTTTTTCTTTTTGTTTTTTTTCCACTAAAGCACAATTTTCATTGGTTTTTGCCTACCTCTAAAGATTTCCTGAGTTGCTGGATCGATACTCTTGTCAGGATGATATTGTAGTGCCAAATCATAATAGGCAGTTTTAATATCACTTTGTGTTGCAGTTGGTAGAAGTCCTAAAGTCTCATAGAATGTTCTCGTCTTTTTGCTCTTAAGCTCATGTGAAGGCCTTCTATAGTTTCGCTTATATCTCTCGTAGTCATTCCACCTGCTAGCAAATAAGGTATGCCGCTCTCTCTTTGAAAAATATAAGAAAACTTTAGAAACCTTCGTGAAATACCTCATGACAGTCGAGCGGCCATGTTGTGATCGGAGCCGCGCCTGCAATTAGATTCGTTCAGCGGCGCATCAAAATCGGCAAGACACGATCAAGTGCAATCACACAGTCACACGGATTCACAGGGGAAATTAACTCCTTCCTGGCCCGCCATAAGTTAGTATTTTACTCTGGCATAACGCCAGACGATTTTACTCATCAAGGGGAAAGTCCTCGGCCAGGAAAGGGTTAACAAGGGCTTAAAACCTATCTCCTTAACTCCTTCCTGGCAGTATAGGTCCTCAATGACCTATGGAGACTTTAGTATTTTACTCTGGCTAACACCAGACAATTTTACTCGTCAAGGGGGTTAAGCTCACTCAAACTTTTGTCCTTTCGAAGTTATTGGATATAATGTTACTAGAATGTCAATAATTATTGGAATTGCAAGGCCTCAATGACCCTAATCTCTTACCCTAAACCTACCATTGGGTTCCAATGCCAATAGTTCAGAAAGTTATTGGTTACAACGTTCGAATATTTACTTCGAAGTGGGTGTACTTGGAGTTCTTTGTAACGGGGGTAGAATTAGGGACATGAATTATGTTGGTAGAATTCCTATAAACCTATTCCAGTCTGGTACCTCGAGGACTTACTAAGTTATCTCAGTCCGATTCAGAAAAATATTTACAGTAATTAGGATGAAATTAAATTCTTTAGGCTCACTTCAGATTGTTGAAATGAAGATTCTTAGCAAGATTCGGAAGCGTCAAGGGTCGGCTTCCCTTCAGCCCTCTGCCCACCATTAGGTACGCTGCTGGCTCTTCGGATAGCTTTGTTCAGCATGTCTTGCTCATCTCTTGTAGGGTATGTTTGTACTGTTCCATGATGTAAGACGAAGAGATGTGAAACGTGGCGGAAGATATGTGATGTGAGATATGAAATTAGTGTGCCGTAATTTTGTTCTCCCTTTCTTTTTCGTCGACTTCGAGTCAGAGTAAGAGTGGCGTTTTGACATTCAAACTGTTTTTCCCCCTTTTGAACATCCCCACAACCGTTACAAACATTTGGAGCATATCACGATTTTTGTAGAAACACCGAATGTAGCGAGAGCCTGTTAAATGGACTATTGTGACTAATACTGCATCTTAAAATGTATGTTTAAAATATCCAAACAATTACATACTATGCACCTTCGGAAAGCCGGTCCGCCGCTCTACCTGTTGAGCTGTCGAGTCTACAGGGATAGCATTAAGTTGTCGCGAGAATTTCTCGTGCACTTAAATTGGATAATAACTCGCCCCCAATTACATACTATATATTATAAATATATTATATAAGAGCTATGGAGGCAGTTTTGAATGACTTGTAGAAAGCAAAAGGGCTGGAAAACTTCCAGACTTTGGAGTAGAAAAATTAATATTTCAAGCGAAGGCCCTTCGCTTAAAACGTTAATATTCTCCTCCAAAGCCTGTAGTTTCCCAATACTTTCGGTTTTCTTTAAGTTGTTTAAAAAATCCTTAATTGGAAGATTTTGTGTCTCACCAACATATCTCTTAGTGGAAATTTTCGATTTTTTGGCTACTTCATGATTCAGGGACGTCGAATTCTTGTTTGTGATGGTAACTTTATATAAAGAGAATCTCCTGGTACTCTAACTCCCTCCCTGAACGGAGCACTAAGCGTATATATACTCACTCATGCATAACTAGGCGAAGTTTCACTCATTCAAAGTTTTGCAGAATTGTTTGCACAGGCACAAGTACATACCAACTTCTACAGGTTTTGACACGCTTTATCACCATTTAAGTCGAAGAGAAGTCTCTTTTTAGGCGGTATTTACCGGCCATCGAATATGAATAAAGACTTTGACTCTCAATTGGGGATGAATGTTGAAAATGTCTCTATATTTGGTAAGGAAACGATAATTACCTTGATATCAGTTTGAAGCAACACCTTCTCGTCAAACGATTTTATTCGCTGTCCTTTACGCAAATTATTAAAAATATGACACGCCCAATAAGTGGCAAGTGCTTAGACCATATCTGGACAAATAGACCAAAAACTTTCTTCGAAGCTTCGACTAAGGACATTAGCATTTCTGACCATTTGCCGATATGTTGTTTACGTTTACCAATTGCATAATTATATCACATTTTGTGATGTAAAGAATTTTAATGAAGATATATTTCGTCCATCTATTAAAGAAGTGCCATGGGACACTACGTTTGTCTTTGACAACATTGACGATATCACAAGTACCTGGCATCTCCTTTTTAACAATCAACTAATAATCAGCATGCTCCGCTTATTACAAAGCGCATTAAAAAGGAAAACAAACCCAGATGGCTTACAAACGATATAACATTGTTAATGAGAGAAATAAATGGTCTATTTATCTACTTAAGGCCTCATGTATCGTTTTCAAATCCATTCGTTTTCATCAAACTCAAAACGCACCAATAATTTTGCGTCCACACGAGCGTTTTTGGATTGTACTCGCCCGTCCACACGACAACGTCAGAATGCAATAAAAAGTGCTGGGTCACCGCTGTACAATTTTTATTAATTATCGCTTTTAAATGTATTAAAGCGACATAAAAAAAGTACTCACCCAGACAAGCATCGCTCGAATAAAGCGGATTTATTTCTAGGTTTTCCACAGCATTACATATCAGTAGTTATCCGAAAGAAAATCATCCATAAACTACACTGTTCTTGTTGACTGTTCCTTAACGAATTAAAATAACCATGTTTTGTCGTTTTCAGTGATTAACTCCAACCAATCAGGATAATGTCGTGCACTGCTTAGGTGGGCTGGAGCCAATACCGTTTTCAAAAGTCTCCACTTTTGAAAATGCTGATTCAGCGTCTGCGTGTAGACGGAAGGCGAAAATGAATAAAAAGTCCCCGTTTCTGCATGAAAACGCATACGTGTGGACATGGCCTTAAAAAAGCTAAAGCGACTCGATCAACCGAGGACTAGTGGAGCGTTAAGACGATTCGCAACAGGATCAGCCACACAATATTCAATACTAACCAAGTTTATTTCAGAACATTTCTTATTGAGAATTCTAAATTGAGAATCCTTAAAAATCCTAAAAGTTATGACAAATTTTAAAGTCCATATCTGGAGATACAAAAGAAAAGACCCTACTCAAATAAAAGAACTATTGTTTGACCAAGTGGTGTTGTCAAACAACAACAAAATTGCTGATGCGCTTAATTTGCATTTTCCTAATATGGCAAATAAACTTCTCGACGATACAAACATTTTTGATCAGCCGGATATGCCAACTATAAATGATTTACTATTTGATATTCTAGAAATTGCCATTTCCAAAGTTATGCAATTGGCCCAGATAATATTAATGAAAAATCCTAAGAGCTGTAGCTCCTGATCTTCTGTCAGATCCAGATAATTACAGGCCAATATCAATCTTGCCTACCTTATCTGAAATTATCAAGCGACATATTTACAGCTATTTGATGAAAGAATTTCAGACAAATCATTTATTTTATCACCTTTAATCTAGCTTTAGGGAAGGATACTCAACTGAGACAGCACTTATCAAAATTATTGATCAATTATTTTTGGATCTTGATAAGAATAAAGTCAACGGAATGTCAATCGGACATTTTAAAAAAGCTTTTGATATAGTTAACTATAAATTGCTCCTGCTCAAGCTCAAATCGTATGGCTTAAATCTTTCCTGTCCGAGGACTTTCCCCTCGACGAGTAAAATTGTCTGGCGTTAGCCAGAGTAAAATACTGAAGTATTCATAGGTCACTGAGGGCCTATACGGACAGGAAGGAGTTAAGTAAAGTGGTTTCATTCATATCTGTCGGCCAGGCACCAATATGTGGCAGTAAATGGAGTAACATCATCTCAGATGGTTATCAGCTGCGGAGGACCTCAAAGCTCAGCTTAAGGTCCGTTACTTTTTATTTTATTCATTAATGATTTACCCAGATCAGTGATCAATTCATCCACTGATATTTTTGCAGATGATACAACGTTAATTCAGTCAAGTCATTACTGAGAAGTAACGTCCCTCTAACGCAAGTCGCAGGATGATGTCACCAGCTTATAAACTCTTAGTCAAACAAGAACTAGATTGTCCTTAGCTCTACTAAGACAAAAACTATGCTTGTTACTAGGAAAAGGCTTGGGAAAGAATCAAGTAATATAGACAAAACAATAAACGCATTTATTGATGGCAACCAAATAGAACAAGTCTCTCATCAGAAACTCTTAGGAGTTATCATGGACAATGAAATGACATTCTTGAACTTCACAGACAACCTTATCTCCAAACTAGCCAAACGCATCGGTTTTTTGAAGAAATTAAGACCTTATCTCCCTCTGGAAGGACGTATTGTATGTTACAACGCGGCAATAAAGTCGGTGATGATGTATGGAAGTTATGTTTGGACTAGTACAAGTAATGAAATTCTGGACCAAATATCAAAGTTGCAGAAGAGAGATGCAAGAACTATTTTAGGGGTTTCATTCCGTGAAAGAAACATTGCACTTTATGCCAAACTTGGTTGGATACCATTTATTAAAGAAGTTGAAATCAGAAAAGCCATGATTTGTCATAATTGTTTTTATGGCAACTGTCCGTCGTACATAGCTGATCTACTTCCATCATCTTCAAGTTGCCACAACAGAAATACCCGTTATACTAATCTTACTATTTGTCAACCAAGAACAAATAGGATTAAAGAAGCTGGAAAAATAATTTTCTGTGTCGTCAACTCAAATATAGAACAACTTACTACTTAATTTTCCCAAAATTTCCTCATCTAAACCTTTTAAAAAGAAACTTTACAAAGCTATTTTTAACTTTATGATTTTCTCTTAAATATATTTCGATATTATCTTTTGAATTATTATGCTATTCACTTGTAATTTTTAATAGATGTACATATATTGTAGCCGTATTTTGTAGTTGGAGGGCCACAAGTTTATCACCTAGTTGTCTCACTTGTAACCCTCATTAAATAAGGTTTGCTTAATTCATTCATTCATTCATTCGTTCGTTCATTCATTCATTCGTTCATCCATTCATTCTTCGACAATACAACGCTATTTCAACACCCCCATTTAAAACTCAAACGCCTGCTATTCTAATGTTATTAAAAAGACGATGACTTTAGAGAATATGGAGTATCAAATGTAGGAAAGTAATAAGTTTCTGACTTTAGGCAGATTTTCTGATTCAGATCTTTTTCCGACTTTTTGGGCATGTGAAGCACAGTAATTTATTTTGGAGAAATTTTTAAATAAATAAGAAACTTTACAAAATTTGAAAAAAGAAGCAAAGCCGAAGGTAAAACCGTCAACTGTAGGCTAATTCCAATGCTTTCTTAATTTTTTCGGTTTATTGAAGTCGTTTAGAAAGCGTTTTCGAAGAAATTGAAAGCCTTCTAAAGCCCTCAAAAGAAATTTGATGACCGTTTCAATAACTTAAAAACCGAGTATTAACTTTTCAATTCTGTCCATTTCTTCTCTTTTTTCATTAAATCTGTCTTACAGAAATTTGTAAAATTTCTAAGAAAAAAAGTCTAGAAATTATAAAACATTTTTAAATACTTAAAACAGCCATCGTGTTCCATTCCTTATGATAAATAACTAGTTTTTTGTAAATGTTAGATTTTCTCACTGAATAAAACGACGTACGTAGAAGCTTCTGTTTTGAATATGTTCTGGATTGAAGACTCGGGGGTAGAAGAGGCACGCGGAGAGCGAAAGCCAGGAAGCCTTTGCCAGAACATGATATCAATATAGCGCCTTTAATCCGTGATGGACTGAAGCGGACCCAGAATGTCAACATGGAGACGCAAGCTCATGTTACTGAACACCAGGTGTTTTGCAAGTCAAGCAGGCCTTTCCAAAACGCCTATGAACATACTAAATTCATTTATTCCAAATGCCACAAAAGTAGCGGAAATATGAATTTCTTCTTGTAAAATATCGGGCTGAATCAGCATTTCAAAACAATACATCTGGGGTCGGTTGTTCAAAGCCTGGATTGCCTGTCCGGTGGCCATGGATAAATCAGAATTAGTGAACGACATTATCGATGCATTGAAAAACCAAACATAAATTTTTTTCTGCCGAATAGAACTATCCAGTGGACATCTCCATGTTCAGTGAGTAAAATTTCAGTTCAGTTGTTCGGTGCTTGAACAACACTGCTCACTCGTTACAACTTACCCACCGGAGAAGCTATCCAGACTTTGAAGAACCGGCCCCCGAGGACAAAAACATGATGCTATAAAATTGTGGATCTGTTAGCAACTAGGAGCCCTGTTGTTCAAAGGGCGATTAATTTCATCGAGGACTAAGTGAAAACTTTGAGGATGAAATACTCCTAATGTAGGAAAAGATGTTTAAAGATTTCGATTCATATATCATATATAAGTTTTGAAAGGTTTTATCCTGGAAAGTCTTAATTAAAGTTATCAAACAGAGCCTGTCCAACAAATGAGCCGATTACATTTTAACGCAGCATTAGCAGTAGTAGTTCTTTGAACAGCCGGGCCCTGGCTATAAATTAGAAAACCAACGTTCGACATGTAGATCTTGCATGAAACACCGCGCCTCGTCCAAACTGTTGTCGCTTTCGGACATCAGCCGAGAACCGCAGATTACACCTAAGAATCGCCACATATCTGGCAGAGGCTTCTCTTATCGGTTACCCTCTTCCCGTAATCCACCGCACTCCTCTTATTTCCTGCGCCCTACTCCCAACACTTAAAACGCGCCTTTGAAATTGCCCACGTGTTTAAAAAACAGAAGCCTCTGCGGAAGAGAGTTCATACGTCGAACCTCATGCCTTAAGGCATAAATTATTTATCACATGTATTATTTAAAGTTACATGTATATAATAACATGTATTTATAATTACATGTATTTATAATTACATATAATAATGTATAATTACATGTAATTACCCATGAGTCATCGTGCATTTCTGCCATTTGTCACGCGCGAAAGCTGTCGTAGGAACAAACATGGCAGGAAAAATCTAAGCCGTTTGTTTGTGCTCACAGAAATACTATATTATACTCAACAAGTCAGAATACGTTCACTTGAGATGACATTTCTTCGAGACACCATTAGCAATAGAATAAGAATTAAAGAAACCCTCAAATGCCATCTTCTTTGTGCTACGAGATGGCCTGAAATTGTCTCCATGTCTAGTTGTTTAACGAGTTTCTGTAAAATGAATATTATCAATGTTATTTAGTATAAATGGTGAAGGATAATTGTAGAACACTACTGAACTCAATTGATACTCACCAGACTTATTGTTTTTTAATAGTGCGTTGCAGTCAATGTTACATTATTCTTGTAATCAGATACCGGATGGAATTAGTCTTATTAGGCGACTAGAGGACATTCGCCAAGCTCGTTCTCTCAGAAAAACGATTTCTGAGCTCTAGACGAACCCGCAACCTTCTGATGACCGGTGAGATGCTCAAACCATTGAGCTACCAGGATTCAGATGGTGAGCCAGGGTGCAGGTTCGTCATATGTACTGCCTAAGCGGAAGTCACGATATGATAATAATGATGGAAATACTTAAAGCTGAACAGAAAGTTTGTTCATGTGAGAGCTTGGTAAATATCATGACGACCAGAGGACGTTCGTTAAGCTCGTTCTCTTAGAAACACGATTTCTGAGCCCCAGACGGGAATCGAACCCGCAACCTTCTGATGATCGGTGAGACGCTCTTACTCTTGAGCTACCACGACTCAGATGGTGAGCTATTAAGTCTTATTGTTAGGAAATCTGTCATATGTCGACACGATAAGTTTGTCGGTTGGAAAGAGAAAATGCGATGAGACGAATGAAGAAAATTGCAAATCAGCGCAGAATTCATGAAATTTCTGCCATATTAGTCGCCCTGTTCTATTTGCCCGAATGATTCTTTACAGAAAAATAGATTTTTCTGTTACAGGAAGCCTATCCGTAAGTTGTATCGAAATAAATTTATTGGGTACACCGTTTTAATAATGCTCTAACGTATCGGGTTAACCCTTACCCAGACCCAAATCTTAACACTAATTATTCCAATAAAAGCTTGGTTACAATGGCAATAAGCGACGGAATTATTGGGTTACAACGAGTGAAATAGGTGCCAAAGAATGGTCTTGGTTCGCCATATTGAATTTCGTAGGAGTGTTTACAATGTTGACAGTGACCGCTGATTACATCTTTTGTTGAACATCAGCAACATTAAATTTGACACAGTTCAGTACGATATTTTAATGAACCGTCAAATTTAATTATTTTGGTCGACCCAAGTATTACATTGAGCACATGAGAAGTTCGTCGTTTGAACCTGGCCCACGCTCAACAAAGAACTCGTAATCGACTCGTGAATTCAGTCAATAATTTCTGTGTAAGCGCACTCGTTTTCCTTTAACAATACATTAAGTCTCGACAACTTCGAAATAAATTTCCTCAAGCTTCCGTTCTGTGTCAAAGAACAGCGAGTTACCATCGGTTGACTGTTTTTCGGCTTTTTTTGACTGTCATCAATCCTGATTGAGTTCGACCGGGTGACGTAAATATTTGTTTTTCTAAGAGATATGAGATATTGACCGCTTGCCATGCATGGAGATGTATAATTTCGGTATAATGAGACTAAGATCGAGCAGAAAGATTGCAGTAAGTTCATAAAGTCCATATATTACTGTTTATTGTTTTCTGGGCATTCCTGTAATTTGATTGGCTGTGGTAGTAGGCGGTATTTTACAACATCTGACCATGTTCACCGGAAGTTCCACCAAAATTCATTCGACTATTTATATTAGTATATTTACCTTATGTTTTAATTTTCATTTACGTTTTGTTGGTTTCAATTTTAATGACCATCTTACCAAATAACGACAAAAAAATAAATGGCTATTCTATACTAGTTATGCTTCCTTTTTAAGAAACAGGGTAGAATTTAATTTGACTTTTAGTTACCCAGCATTTTACGGCAGAATAAGAAAATGGTTATGTTATTACCAGTTTTTGGTTGGTCTGTATAGCAAAATATTTTCACGCAAACTGCGGCCTTCAACCATTATTGGAAAAATACTTTTCGATACGGACCTTCGAATAGGTAAATAACATTTACATGTATATGCACGGACTGTCCAAAGAAAAAATGTCGCCCACTAAATTCGGAAAGTTGTGGTATAAATTGTACTCCAAGTTAATAAGCCCGTACGAATACCTAGCTTCCTTACTTTACGGTTTGAAACTTAACAGAAACAAAATAATTATCTACATCCTATATATATATATACATATATATATATATATGTGCGTTGAAGATTGGTAATCCAGGCATGTTTATGTTTACAATAATGTTCTCCGGATTGTGGTTTTTCTAGTACGAGCTTTCAACTTGGTGCTTCAAGTCTTCGTCAGGTTGTGTGAGATTGTTCTGGGTGAGATGTTTTCATGTGTTTGATTGCGTAGGCGTAGCGAGTGTCTGGTTGGTTGGTTGGTTGGTTGATCTGGTCGCTGATTAGTTGGTTTTGTTCGGCGTTCCTATTGGTTATTAATTAACCTCGCAATTAACAGACACATCGACATCCCCGCAGCATACCAACAACTTCAACAACACCATAACATCTGCAGAGGATCAAAAGCTACCAATAGGAACGCCGAATCCCACACAGACAATCCCACACAGCCTGATGAAGAATTGAAACACTAAGTTGAAAGCTCGTACTACAAAAACTATATATATAAAACTATAAAACTATATCGATCATAAAACCTCTTTCCACCAAAGCTCCACATCTAAAATATCTCGATCAAGAAGAAATTTTTAAAACTATTTTATTAAATATTTTTAAAAGTTCTTCTTGATCGATATATATACATATACATATACATATACTTCTAAAACTCATCAACAATTCATGAGGAAAATTCAAAAGAAATTAAGGTTTAATCAATTTCTGTATACCCCGA
>JBAHVQ010171119.1:0-18606 GCA_036872915.1 Nanipora kamurai
ATCTGAGTCGTAGTGGCTCAATGGTTAGAGCGTCTCACCGGTCATCAGAAGGTTGCGGGTTCGATTCCCATCTAGGGATCAGAAATCGTTTTTCTGGGCTCTCGGTGTGGAACTAATGAAAAATCTATTCAATTTATGCAAAGAAAAGTCGCTTCGCGCGATAAAATTTGCCTAGTGGAAAACGGGGCTGAGAATCAATAACGCTCCGATTTAAGGGTGATTGAGACGACAGTGACTCATGAATATTGAACGGATTGTTAATATTTTCTGGATAAAAATAATGGCTTGTCACTACGTTACTCTGGGGTGCCTATACCAATTCCTAGCTATGTATCACTAAGTGCATTCTTTTATCCATGAGGAGGGTTCATTGATTAAAGTGTAAAATCATCCGACAATAGATTCTTCGACGAAAGTAGACAATCTAAGTTTGTTCACTAGGCGATTTCGCTTTTTACTTTAGATGAATACAACTAACAAAACACTTTGAGATGCTACTATGGTACATGTGCAGGGGTGGATCCAGCAGCAAAATAGTAGTTAGGAGGGGTAGTCTATTGAAATTCATCCTGACACATGTATTGTGGTAGTAATAGTCACTTTAGCTTCTGTAAATCAGTTCAAAATCATCCTGGTACTGTAAAGTGGCCAAAACAGGAGAAGGGAAGCTTCAAAAACATGTAATCTGTCCAACTTGAATTATGTCCATACATTTGCAAGGAAAAATTAATCCAGATTCACCCTGGATGAGCAACAACATGGTAGATGGAAAAGGTTTAGTAGTCAGTTCCAATGCCTCTTGGTAAGCAATAAATGTGTCCAAGTGGGATAACACACTTAGTTCAAGTCTAAGTTTATTCTCTCCTTTGAGAATAGCTCAGTAAAATATAGTACCGGTAGCAGGAAAACAACTCAGTCTTGATACAGCAGTAAAATACAAAAGTCAGCAAGTTCAAATTCATCTTGATGCAACAACAAAATAGCTGCCATGAAATTCATCTTTATATAGGAGCAAAATACTAGTTACTGTGGTAAGGCCAATCAGTTTAAATTGTTCATCATGCAGCAGCGTGATGATTTTTAATTCTTCATACAGTAGCGAAATAGCAGTTAGGAAGGGTAATCAGTTGAGATTTTTCATGGTACAGCAGCAAAATAGTACTTAGGATGGGTAATAAGTTCAAATTCTTCATCGTACAGCAGCAAAATTGTACTTAAGGAAGATAATCAGTTCAAAATTTATCATGGTACAGCAGCAAAATAGTACAATAGTTAAGAAGGATAACCAGTTCAAATTCTTCATGGTACAGCAGCAAAAGAATAATTAGGAAGGGTAATCAGTTCAAATTCTTCGTGGCACAGCAGCAAAAGAGTAGTTAGGAAGGATAATCAGTTCAGATAATCAGAGAGAGTATCGCGGGCGCATAAACCCAGCTTTGCCTAAGAAGGATCGAATTGGTTAAATTTCCCAAAGTTGACCGTTGCTTGAGCAACGGTCGCACCCCTCTAGATCCGCCCCTGATGTGACTTCCAGAAACATTCTATTACTTGCATTGAGAAGACAAAATAACGGAAACTGGGTAATTTATCGCCCTTGTTGTTCGCACGTTCTTTCTTTCTTACATTGTCAAACCGTTTGACCTTCCTTCACATTACTTATGAAGTAATATATCACATACGAGGATTGTTTGATCTGATATCCAAACGCCGAGAAGTGAGTTGAAAGAGGAGGCCGTAGCCGAGTTTTTTAACCAACTTCGAGGTGTACTTGAAATCAAATCAAGTACGACTTTCGAGTGTATGATAAGACTTCTCAAACGAATTCCTATTTGAGTAAAAAATCAGGTTTAAAGTTGTCGAAATTTTACGCTAATCAAAATCACATATCCAAACGCCGTCTCGGTACTGATTTTCTTTGTGTTTTCCTCATGATGATTATTGATGACGTTGAGAACTGGAAACAGACCTTAAGGTACTTCGGTTCCGGTTTACAGTAATACTCACGTATCGTTACTGGTAAATGCGGGTACGATTTGTAAGTTAAGATTCCCGTGTAGAAAACCACAACAAAAATATACAGCGGCTGCTCAAGGCTAGGTTAGTATCTCTGCGTTATTCTGAGTACTAATGCTCGTGTCACTTTTAATTGAAAACACTCATATAATTAAAATTGCAGTTCTAAAAGCCTGTTGAATTAAAAAGCCAATCATGCAAGCAACGGCTTAGCGCTGTCTCAGAAAAACTAGCCAAATTAAACCTCTAGACAATATTTTGCTATTTTAAAGCTAAAGAAAAATTCTAGTTTTTGTCAAAACATGTTTAAAAACCAGTACCTTATACATAAATGCATTTTAAAACTGATACAAACACTTACACATTTTCCCGTTCCTTCTCAGGAATTTTCTGATTACCCGTTTCTCTTCTTACGGGTAGACCAGGATCTACCCCGGGAAAACGTTTAGAAACTACCAGTAAAGAGACCGACCGCAGTAAAAATCATGAGAGAAAATGGTAGACCGGTACCCTTAAGGAAGTTCCTTGGGGTAATTTTTAATAGGAGACTGGTAACTAAATATGGCTAGGTTCGCATGCGTAGATAGCGATCTTGTCGAACAGTTATTCTATCAGGACAGCACCGTCACAAATGTGAAATTTTTAGATGTTTGCTTTGGTGAATTTCTTTTAAGCTTGGTAATTAAAGCAAATAGACTAAGCTAAGCAGCATACCAAATTTTCAAAATTTTTCGTAAGACAGATTTTTTTAAAAACCACTAAGTCGATTGCAAAAATCTATCTCGAGAACCTACCCTGATATTTTGATATTTCATTCTTTAGTAAAATATCTAACCTCGTACCAAAATTCACCGAAGAAATTCGAAGAAAATGTGTCTTAAATGTGAAAACATGCCGATCTTCCAACGCTATTATTACCATATTAACGATCGGAAATTGTACAATTTGACAAATATCTCACGTTTATCATGGCCCTTCTACAGTTAAACACATCTTTTGCTAAACTTACAACTATTTTAAAAATAGGAATGCCCACAAATGGAGACCGTACTAATTACATCCTGTAAACATAGAAACTGTAGGGAGCCACCTTAAAGCGAAACCAGAGTATCTTAAGGTCTCTTATGACGGTTAGGTTGCTCGTTTCAGTCCGCCCACGGTCTCAGAATTCTTCGCGGACCACAGCCAGGTTATCTGGAAATACGAAAGAAGACTGGGACAAGTTGTCAAATAGAAATCCATATTCAATTTTAGATTAATATCTCATGAACCGCAAAAAATATTTTGTTGTTAAATTCTTAATTGAGTAAATATAATTTGATTTTGAATTATCACTTCATTTCATCAACCACAGGCATTGAGACTTATGTACGTATAGTAAAATGTATTTCTTGATACATCTGTATAGCTGTCAACTTGAGGATCCTCAATGGATTGCAATACCCAGAAATCACTGTGACACTAAATATTTTATCCTTCCTTTCGTCCATGTGAACTTGTTGATATTTAACGAAAATTTGGAAAGTACAGTTTCTTATTTCGTACGTTGGTGTTTCCAAGAAGTACCGTTTGGGTGGTAACACCAATGGTAATGTCTCTACAGATTGTTTTTGTTAACAGGCTTGAACAAGGTTGAGCAGACCAGCTTCATTTTACGTTTCACCCCGACGAAGGGCCTTCGCTCGAAACGTCAGTTTAACCATTCTTAAGTTCCGGTAGTTTCCCAAACCCTTTTGATTATCTACAAGTCGTTCAATACTGCCGACGCAGCACTCTACTTTTATGTCATCGCTTGAACATGGTTGTCCGGACAGGCTTGTTTTTGGATGTTCAAAAAGGCTGTTCATGGCCTGATAAACGAACAGACTTGAACAACGTTGTTGCAACAGTATGTTTCATGCATGATAACGGAGTTGTATCAAGGTGATGAGATAACAATCAAGAACATGGTTGTTCCGCCAGCACATTTTCAGCTCTTTAATCAATACTATTTTTGTTCGTTGACTCAAGAATTTTTTGCGCTTTTGTTCACGTGTGTAAGTGGCAACAACATTTCTTCAATCCACCATCGTTCGTTCTGGCGTAACTTCTCGTAAAAGTGTCGAAAATCCTCGCGTGTTAGGCAGTAATAAGACGAATTGAACAGGCATGAACAATTTTGTCAAACTAACAACTTTGCTCATGCCTGGTTGAGCGCATAAAACAACCATGTTAAGTCAACAACGTTGTTCATACATGATATATGTGAGATTTTTACATGTGTACTATTGAAATAACATTCAAATACTATTTGCCTAGAATATCAGATATTTCAGACATATCTCACTGGAAAAAACAAAGATTATCGTTGATACTTGGGTGAAAAGGATGTCATGTATAAAATGATAAAAAGTTTCTTCAAATGCTTTAATGCTTAATTTCTATGAAAACACATAACCCAGAGAACTCAATAAAATTTGAAAAATGCGCCGGTTTATAATCGATTTAAACTGCTAAAATAGCAAAGAAATTATCCAAACCAAAAACCTAAACACTGCCCTCACGAAACTTTGCTACGGCAGTGTGTGACAAGCTACCTCGATGAATCATATGGAATAGTACCTTTAGTAAGCAGACATCTTCAGGATCGGAACATCCCCTTTATGGAAAACGAGCAAGTTTACCAATATCGTCAGTGTCAAGTTTAGGAAAGTTTAGGAAGGTCTTGATTTTGAGATGTCAAAAATGCTTGCTTTAAGTTAAAGCTTTTGAATGAAAAGTCATTTCTACAATGAAGTACCCAAGGTTTATAGTCTGGGGGCAAACTCACACCCCTCTCGGCACAAAATCTGTAGGAAACTATCGTAAGGTAGGGTCTGCATGAAAAATGCTAGCTCTTTAAGATATCAATCAAATTATAGAGAACCATATATGCCGATTCTAAAGCTAATTAAATAAGGATTTCAAAATTTGAAGCTTTTATTAACACTTTTTCCACGTATTATATTAAAAGTAACGCGCATAATACATGATTTGTATGTGTACTTGAGAAAAAATATTACGTTTTTTATTACAACAAACTCTGTACTTTTATATCGTCCTTAAATAGATGGATTATTAATGGTAATAAACGATGGAATTTGCCAAATTTTAAGTTCACACAAAACCACACCAGAACAAAGTCGCAACACCAAAACATAGTCAAATTTCTGTTTTTTAAACCCAATAATTTCTTTACTAAAGATCGGTTGAGGGAAATCCTCCACTTATTACCACTATCACACTTGGGATGAGCCACCTTCAAAATCTTAGGTCAAAACCTTAATTCCTTCTCAAGTTATCTCTTGTCACAGTCTGACTTTGTGTTTCGAGAAAAAAACGCTTTAAAATATAGAAAAAATAATTGTGATCAGTGGTACAGCACACGAGCGTTACGGCAGCGATAAAAGTGGTTGAAATATCAGTTAGAACAGGGCAGAATGTGGACAAAGCATGAATAGCTTGTACTTTCTCACCAGTCATATCCCGGGGGGTTAACGTATCTCGTTTGTGAGGGACGTTGCGATGGTGCCACAACGTAGTTTTACGTCATGCAACTCCATTGAAATAAAGCTCCACGTCAAAGATGCGGCTTGCTTAAGGGACATCATATGAAGTCCGAGTGATAGTCAATCTGCTGATGACATTTTGAAGAACCGAAAAGTCGAAACAACGGGATATTTTGCCATTGTTGTTTATTTGGTGGAGGTGGCATAAAGGAACTGACGGAGATCCGAATTTTAGTGTAGCTAGGCGAAAAGATTTTTTAAAAAATTTGGACTTCATATCATCGAGACATGATAATAAATCTCTGGCCTTGGATAATTTTGGCTTCATGGTTTTGACTCCATAGTCTAATTTTGGAAGGAGTTCACTGGTCTTCAAAAGTATACTCACAATGCAAATGCAGTCTAGTTTTCATGGCGATGTGGGACTTTATCTAAGTTATTGCATGATCTGTTGAATAAAATGAAAGTAGCGTAATGTTCTCATTATAGTCCTTTGATTTTCCACATTTCTTACCCTAACCATCTATTGCCGTTCTCCAAAATAAGCAACTGAGTAATTACAAGCCTGGCCCTGACACGGTTTGCCGCTTAGCTCGCCATTAACATTGTATACCGCCTCCCCCAAATAAGCATGATCATTTTCGTTGTAAATTTCGTAATAGTTTAACTCGTCCCGATGTAAACAATACACGTTTTTTCAAATATGTCGTCATCTTGACAAGTTTACGGCACAAATATAATATCAAAATAAGCCGTGACAAAGGGTTTGTAACGAGACGAAATCGCACTGAGGTATTCGAATCAATACATCACAAAATGTAACCAGTCAAACTGTCATATTATTACTCGTGAACAGGAGACGAGAGCAACACATATGTTAACGATTGCCGGCTCATCTAATTTAATAAAATAATATAATTGAATTTAATATAATTAAATAATATTTTGTGATTCTTAAAAAAAGAGTTAACTGATTTTTCTCTAGCGATGGAATTTCTACGAGCTTACATTTTTAATTGCATTGATTTTTTTAAATAGTGGCTTAATAATTTGTCAATCTGAGATGTAAATAAAATGAATTCACGTCTCTGGTAAATATAATGTATGCATTACATCCGTTTTCAGTGTTCAGTTTAAGAATTTAAACTTTTGAAGTCTGCACAGCTTGAAATGAATGTTTTGTCATCATTTTTTAAAAATTTTAACGTTTTGAATTGTGATACTATAAATCAGAGTCTGGGATATTAAAAAGGAACATTTAGGGAATTCATCCGGCAGAAAAATGAAAAACTGAGAAAATTTTCATTTTTCAGGTCGACCCCCGGCTTAAACTTTCTTCATAAATCTTTATCCATTGCCTGCCAACAATTTCAAACATATAAGACAAAATATAATCCGAATACAAACATCTTTTAAACAACTCAATATATGAGTTTAAAGACAAGACAAAAGTATGGTGATAATATTTAAACCACTTAACACTGAACACAAATTTGGTTCATGTGGGAGCTTGGTAAATATCAGACGACTGGTGAACTATCTGATGAACGAGTTTGACGAACGTTAACTAGTCGTCTAATATTTAAACTTTATTTCAAAGCCTTCGTCACATCATTGCTGCGTCTTCCTCTTCTGCTGACAGCTCATTAATTATTCTGTAAATAGTATGTTTTTTTCTGATGATGTAACCCACTCTTTGCGACTATTTAAGGATTGTATATACTCTGAGTATGAATTAGAAAATTTGACGAAGACTTTGAAATAAAGTCGAAATATTATCAGCATACTTTTGTCTTAGCCTTCAGCTCATATCTTGAGTTATTTGGAAGATGTTTATTTTTGGATTATGTTTTGATTTCGGATTATGTCTCATATAAATCTTTATACTTACCAACAATTTGGGCCAATTACATAAGTTTACCATTCTTCATTTTCATAAGTGCAGGTAATAACCTGCCTTGCCCCTTCACTTCCCACACCTACTCAAGTCAGTAAGATAATTAAACCGCCTGCATAACAGCGTAATTCAATGCAGAGCATTCGATACCAAAATGCCTGGTTCTCATATAATCGTAAGAGTTGTCCGACTATCACACGATACAAGAATTCTTGATCGGACGACAATCAAATAATCTTGTTTTTATACAATCGTAATAATCGTACGACTGTCTTGAAAGGATCTTGAAAACAAGCTTGAAACGACACGTGGAATATTAAGTTTGTCGTATCTGGGTCGCATCACGGTCGTGGAGATACTCACATATAGAAATACGATCGCACGGTAGTCGTTACTGTCTTGTCGTGATCGTAGCAGTTTTAAGAGTAGACCTTGAATCTGTTTTTATGACTCAGATTCTACGACCACCACGATCATTACCTTCATTATATGACTGCTATGTTTCCATAATTGTATGATATAATCATACGACCGAAAAATCTTCTATCGTGCGATAGTTGCATGATTGTTACTGTTAATAAATTATTTTCTTTTTTGTTGATATGAACCCTTAGGTGGAACTAATTCGAAAACTTTTGAATTTTTACAAAAATGAACTCTTTTACCCGCGCTGTTGATTACTAATCAGCGGAGTTCCGGCTTATTGTTGGATTTGTACATAACGATTTTTAATTTAATACATTTGCCGGCATCGTTAAATACAGCGAACGCATATTCTGCTCCATAGAAGATAAAAACAGAGATGATGAGAAATTTCATGCCGAATGAACATGTGTGATCAGCTTTTCTTGTTCATCCACGACGTTCGAACAAATGAAATTCGCTGAAGATGCGGAACATTACCATTTTGCGGTTGGCTTGCAAGTTATGCCGCCAAAACAAGGAGATCTTGTTCACAACATATTTATAAAGTCCATCCTCGTTTTATTTTCAGGTTTATAAATTGTTTCAACTGAAAGAATGGTTAAAGATACAACCTTAAAAGAAACTAAACGGCATTCCTGTCGTCGACTCAGAAAGGTTCTAATTCTGGTTAGTTTCCTTGGAGTTGTAATGGTAATCCTTAGCCTAGTACTTAAATCTGTGATCGACCGAGTCTTCCGGAATAAAATTGATGAAAACTTGATACTACGGCCGGGCTCGCCAACTTTTAAAGCTTGGAGAAAGTCAACCGTTCCGATACATTCCAAGTACTATTTCTTTAATGTACTCAACGCGGAGGAAGTAAGACAAGGGGAGAAACCAATTGTCGAAGAGAGAGGACCTTACTCGTACATCGCACATACCGAGAAGATAAATATTACTTGGCATGACGAGAATGCAACAGTAACTTACGATGAAAAGACTTGGTATGTGTTTGATCGAGACTCATCGTGTACTTCTTGTGATCCGTTTAATGATGAGGTAACCACTGTGAATATTCCATTAGTAACAGTAGCCGAAATGTTCAAAACATATCCTGATTATTTTGACTGGAAGCGTTTGGTGAGTATTTTGTTGGAGCGGTTTGCGGAGACATTATTCATAACCCGCAATGTTCATGACCTGCTCTGGGGATATAAAGATCCTCTCTTAGATGAAATTGTGAAACTCAGAGAAAAACATCCAAGGTTGAGGCCCTTTATTCCTGGTGTAAATCCTATGGTTTTACTTCAGCCAAATAACACCCTTCAAGGCATAACTACTGTGAATACAGGTGCTGAAGATATTCATTATTTGGAAATGTGGAAAAGTTGGAAGGGGCATGACAAACTAGATATCTGGTTGACAGAATTTGCAAACATGTTGAATGGAACCGACGGCAGACAATTTGCACCAAGAGTGGCCGTGACGGACACACTTTATTTTTTCGTTATCCAGCTATGTCGATCACTGTATGTCACTTACGATCATCGAGTACAAGACCAAAACATCGAGGCCTTTCGATTCGTTATTCCTCCTGAATTATTCATGAACGGGACTGCAAACCCTAATAATGCGGCATTTTATCCGCAAGGTTTTCTTCCTACAGGAATTCTTGACCCACGAAAATGTCAAGGAGGCGAAGTGATGGCACCAGTTTTCATCTCTGCACCACATTTTTATCTTGGGGATCCAAGATTGGTGGAAGCCGTCGAAGGCATCAAACCAATTAAGGAGGAACACGAGTTGTCTTTTGATGTGGAACCTAACCTTGGTGTTCCATTAACGAATGCTATCAGACTACAAGTAACTGTTTTCATCGAGCCAGTCAAAGATATTACTGAGACGTCGGGAGTTCGTAGGATTTATATGCCTATAATGTGGTTCGAAGAATCGGCTTCTCTTGATTCTGATACGACAGCCTTATTCCGAAACAAAATCTTAAACCCAATGAAAGTTTGTCATGACATCGAAATCGCACTTATATCTGTTGGTGTCCTCTTTTTATTACCAGGATTTGCTGTTTTATGTCAGATTATGAGAACAAAGAAAAGGCTAATGTTTTGTTGTATTACAGAAGAAAGACTACCTCTGATAAATGATGATGAAGGAATGAAACGAAACAATAATTTAGAGGATAAGAATTAGAACGGGAATGAGAATGACAAATATGGGCAGTGATGGTCGACTAGCGAGATATGCAGTCTTAATTACAAAAGACTTATAATATTAATAATTTTATGGAGAAAAAATGAAAAGTGATCTACTCAATAAGAAATGGAATGTTTAATCAGTAGTTGTAAATGTATACAAAATCATCCTGACATACATAAAGTTTACCTCGATTTTTCCGCTGATAACCATTTGAATATTCACCATTATTTGGATTCGTATCATAAGTACTTTATGTGGAAGTTGATCGTCCAGGTTAATATAGTCTTGAGGAAGACTGTCGGTGGAAGTGACTGATGTTTCGACAGCCTTTGCGGCGGTCATCTTCAGAGTCAAAAGGAGAGTAAGTATGACTGCCGTTAAGGCTGTCGAAACGTCAGTCACTTCTACCAATAGTCTTCCTCAAGACTACACTAACCTGGACGATCAACTTCCACAAACATGTCACGACCCTCCCAGGTTCAAACCATTTACTTTATAAGTACTTTAGTTTAATTTATTATTCGCATCGGTGTTGTATCGGACTTACAATCACTCGCCTTCGGCTCGTGTTTGTATATCCTATTTAACATCGCCGCTCATGTTGTAATTAGTACTTAAAATGTATCTTACGTCACTACTCAGACATTTTAAGTTTATTTAGTTTTAGTTTCATTTTAGTGTTTAAAATTAGAATTACATTACATAGCTAAAGATATCGTTATAATATTATGTAAAAGCAGTTTCCGAAAGATAATTAAACAATGTTTGTTTAAAAGTATTAAAAGAAGTAATTTCTCTAATGTATTTGGGAAGAAAATTCCAAACTTTAGCTCCGGCATACCAAAACGCTGACTTTCCTACTTTACTGATTACTTTTCGTAGATAGAGAACTGCGTAATTACGAAGTTTCTTGTCTCGAATAGAACTCCGTAATTTGAAGCATTTACGTCAGACCTGACGAGTGTGGCAAGCTCAGCTTGCCGTACGAAACAAATTTGTAGTAAATCTTTATGTAGTAACCCAAGCTTACCTTGTCTGGCTAATATATATATATATATATATATATATATATATATATATATCTATATCTATATAAAACCAAGGAGCCTTCCTTCATCAAACTTTAAAACCATAAATAGAATCATCAAGATAAACTTTTCGAGGCTAACCCGTTTACCAGGGCATCTAAAATTACAAGATGCTAAGGCTCATTATATACAGTCAACCTAATTAAAAATTTAGAAAGTCTCTTACGTACAAACCATTAGGCATAAATGTATTATGCTTATATGCCCAAAATATGCCCAAAAAGTTGGATCATTAGCATCAACCATATCAATTTTCTTAGCCTTGTCATCTTGTAATTTTAGATTCCCTGATAAAAGGGTTAGCTCCGAAACGTTGGAAAAAATAAAGTTTTTAAAAATGTTTACCTTGATTATATATGATATATACACATATATACATTTGTATAAAAATATTTAGGTACTATTTACAATATGAACGGCCGAACTGCATGGAGATTTACAAGGCGAACCGTAGTAAATCCCAATACAGTTCGGACGCGAATATTGTAAGTTACTTATCCAATGAATGCATCTGAATGTGTATATTTACGAACTATTTTAGGGATACGAAGCATTTTAGTCAAGAAATTTGAAGGAAAAGGTGCATGTAAATTCAGACGATGCTGTATTCATATTTACAATATTGATTAAATATTCATTTTCTTTTGTTTTTCCTTTATGAATTATTAATGATTTGGATAAATATATTTTTGTGTATGCATGCGTGTAATATACCACCAAACAAGACGCCCCACAGGCGTTCACTACGGCTACCGATTGCGGGCCAGACATGAGCGCTTGTCCGAAGTATGACGTAACAGAGCAAGTAACTAGCTTTTGAGGATTACATTTGATTTGCCAGAAGCAAAAAGTATTCGTATCCTGTGAACTTTACCGAATTTCTCATTTTCGTTTGTTCACAGCCCAAGGAATTACTTACTAAAGCGTACGGAGTAACTCAAGCTGATCATGATGAAACGAGACACTTTTCTAGTTGTTACTAATTTTTTAAATATTCACGTATTTTGAAGCTATCCCGACCTTCCTCGTTTCAGTCTTTCCTCATGGAACAACAGCGTGATTGTATAACCGCAAATGTTACCTTCTGTTTAGGTCGGATCATCAGTTATGTACATTAGGAATTTGCCGTATGGCCGAGCAGAAGAGCTTTGTCGAATTGAAAGCCAATCAGTCAAACCAGTTTCGTATTCTGTCAAAAATTATGTGATCACTGTCCGTTTAAATTCATATACCAGATACTTCGTTTAAGTGTATCTAAGAAACGAGTGCATAACTTAGATAGCAAATTATAACTAAGCAAGTCACTCAAAACCTACCGATACTCGATCAAAAATGTCCAAAATAATAAAATAACATAAATGTCCAAATAATCTGTCTAAATAAAAAAAATGTCCAAAATAACTTGCAGCAAAACCTAGCATGCAAAACGTCCTGACGGGAAACATTGCACAAGAATTGCAATATCGCGACACAAAAATTAAAACGGAACCTGGACTCGTACTACCACAGGTAGCCCGCGTAATTACCAATATTAACTATTTCAAGGGAATAGTTTACTGTGTATATGAGTTTCTTGATTTTGTTTGTTCTTTCTTCTTTTCTTCTCAATCTTTCCTCTCTAAAGGTATGTTTACACACTACGATTAATCGGGTCGATTTCTGGATTAGGTAAATGGTAATTAACAGAAAGCAAGCAAATTTGAGCCCAATGAGCGTTCTGTTGACTACCTTTCAACATACACCGAAGCAAGAAATCGGCCCGATTAATCGCAGCCAATCAATCCAACTTAATCGTTTTGTTCGCATTCCTGTCCTCGTTTCATTCATATCCCTGTTCTATCCGCTCCGGACCTTTGTCTGTGTTCCTTTCATATAGTCACTACAAAATTTGCCTTGCCTCCCGCTGCGTTACCTTGGCTTTGTTTTAATAGTATTATTAATAATAATAATAATAATAATAATAATAATAATAATAATAATAATAATAATAATAATAATAACAATAAAAGAAACGACAATAACAACGACATAATATAAAATAATAATAATAATATATAAAAATGTATAAATAATAATAATTAAGATAATACTAGCAACAACAAGGGTAATAGTAATTACCATAGTAATATTCATAGTAATAATAAAAGTAATAATAATAGCAATAGTAATAACCATAGTAATAGTAATAAACATACTAATATTAAGTGATAACCAAAATAATTGTAACAACCATAGTTATCTCATATGTCTTTACGTCCGCCTGCAAGTATGACATGTGGAGAATTACATGACAAAAATGTTTCGAGACTATTTTGGGGACTAGGAAAGGTAGTACAGCTGATGAAGGGAGCAGATGGGGAAATTAGAGGTGCCAAGGTGAATATTGGTGAAACCAGCACAAGAAGCACTGTTATTCGCAGACCCGTTCAGAAGCTCTATCCAGTTCAAGTCAAAGAGATCAATGGTTCTGTGCCAGAAACAGCGAGCTCCTTACATAATTGGAAATAACTTATGAAATAACTTCCCGCCCTCAGGTGAAGCCAAACATAGCCGACAAGGAAATGATTTTTGCACGTCAGAGTCAGTCCCCTACGCAGTTTTGCACGTCAGTTTTAGTCTCCTACGCGACTTTTCACTGTTTGCCCGTTACCTCTGGGTGAAACAGGCAAAAAAATTACTTAAAAAGACAGAAATGAATATTTCAATTTGAAATATTTTTCAAAAAATATCAGAGGGAGTTACACAGTTTAATTTTCACGAAAATAAATGGCAAAACTAACAGCAAATCTTGTAAAAGAGTACTGAAAAATCATTGAGGAAACTGTACGGCAAACGATCTCTTTTTACTGATTATTTACAATTTTCAGACAGTTCAGATGCTTGGTCATGAAAAATTCTTCTGGTATCATTTCTTTTGAACTAATTTTCTATTGTTGTAAATGTTTCGAAGCCGAACCAAACACTCAAAGTCGTGTAAAGGACTGGAAATAACGTGCAAGACTGCGCATGAGCCTGCAACTGACGTGCAAAATTGGCCTCCATGTCGTCCATGTTTGGCTTCACTTTTTCCCTAGTTGATAGACTGTAGTTCTCTCTCCAGTCTTAAAGCTCACTGGCCAGAAACTGCAGAATTTCTGGTTTAGGTGCATTGTCATTAATGCAAAGCAGGCAAAATTGGGTCCACGGAGAATTCTGCAAACTACTTGTTAATTTAACATACACCTAAGCCAGAAATCTGCCCTATTAATCGCAGAGTGTAAACGGACCTAAACTCTTTAAGTTAAACTCTATTAGTTGTTTGTGAATTTGACTGTGAAACCTAGGAAATCTTTGGTCTAAAGAACCAAAAATTACATGAAATACAGTCTCGCAAACGTTTGTTTGTATGCTCAAACAAAAATATCGTACACGTCATCCTTTATATCAAAGGTATTTTTAAACAGCATCAAGATTGGATATTCGAGTTAGTCGTCTCACTGGCACTTTAATTGGTAGCATGCGTCGATCTTTCTGTAATTTTCACTTACCTGACTGATCCTCAACGGTGCTATGGCATTGACCAACATTGTCCTAAGAGAATTTAGATGAAAAGGTCATCTAAGTTTGCGAAAATTAACTAACTTGTAAACGTTAATTTACGAAGGTATCGCGCACAAGGATGAAGGAGAAAATAGAAAAGCTTAAAAGGGGAACTGCAACAAAATTCAACAACTCGTTAATATAGAGGCAAATTCTTAATGCTGAACAGAAAGTTTGTTCATGTGGGAGCTTGGTAAATAGTAATAATAGTAACAGTATTTCCATCATTATCATGTCGTGACTTCCGCTTAGGCAGTACATATGACGAACCTGCACTTTAGCTCACCATCTGAGTCGCGGTAGCTCAATGGTTAGAGCATCTCACCGGTCATCAGAAGGTTGGGGGTTCGATTCCCCCGTCTGGGGTACAGAAATAGTTTTTCTGAGAGAATGAGCTGGACGAACGTCCTCTAGTCGTCTGATACAGACAAATTCATTAATATATACTACACGAACTTCCAGCGAGGCAGAGATCTTAGTTACGGCGAAAACGCTGGGTTTACTATTTAAAATACCAACTACAGATTCACTAGACGGAACGTGTAGCAAGAAAATGAAGATAAGAGTCCAGATTTTTTTCTTCATGTTACAATACGGATGATTTAGAAAAAACTAACTATGTAGCATTCTATTTCACAGTATAGTTTGCGATAATGCCTACTGTTCGAAGTCATCTCTGGAAACCTCCAGAGCACTTTTATTTTTCACCATAGCTGCATTATTGACCAGTAGGTCCACATGGCCAGCTGCATCAATAGCTTGAATAGCTTCTTCGAGGTTGAGTAGATCAACACAAATGGTTTTTATACTCGGGACCTAAAATACAATCAGATATGTTGCTATAACCACCACCAGCCGACAGTTTAAAAACATAAAAATAGAAACAAATAAAATATAAATAGAAAATCGACACTTCGGATCTTAATATTCAAGACAACACAAGAATGGACACAATTGTGTTTATATGTCGACTCTATTTCAGGGTCATTGTCAAGTTCCAAGATGTCACATGTTGACCATGCTATCACTTCCTTACTCCTCCTTTTACTCTAATCTTACTTTTCTCGCTCCATTTTCTTCCTAATTTTACTTTTTCACACCATTTACATTTCTTATTTACTCCTGTCCGCCATGTGTACCTTTTCTTCACACTGCTCATTGTTCTGCACCCAGCTTAACCCAATTATAGAAATGGGGTGTGTGCCCACGCTGACCTTGACATTCAGTGTCTCAACAAAACAGTTCGCGTATTCCGTAGAGATTTTGCAACCTTTCTGCAAATTTTACTGGCTTTGTTGCTGCTCCCAAAAAACAGAAAAAAAGGTTTAATGTTTTATTATTAGAATTTCACATTATAATTGCAAGTTACGAGACCAATCTTTACCAAAATTGTCGGCTCCGAAGCACATACGACGCGCCGAATACCAATTCGTGTTTGAACTATTACTTCAAAGTTTTCAACACAACAGCTTCTCATTACAATTGAAAAATACGAAGATTTTTAACGGAAACTAGGCGGCCCTGTTCCCGCGGTAGTTTTTAGAAGGGGACATGCTCCCTGCTCTTAAGATGTATTACCATGGTAGTTTGAACACTTTCGTGCCAGAAACGTGGTGTGATGGTTGTAATTGTATGGGAAACTGGGCTTTAATAACACTAACATTGCACTTTTTTGTGCGTTTTTTCCCCCACTCGATTACCTTCTGACTAAACCAACTGACGGTTTGCGTGTGACGTTAGAGTGGCCATGTTGGTGGAACTTTAACAAAAGAATGCCATTAACTTTCATTGTACGTGGGAACAATATGACCGCCGTTTCTTTGTCTTCTGAGTCTCGAGGGATTGATTGCAAACCATCAACAGTGGAGAATAAAAATCGTGAAACTTGTTTCAACGGTAATAGCATGTGTGTCACGCCCACTTTCTTCCCCACTTGATCACTCCACTTAACTCCATTCATTTCGACATTCTTTGTGTTCATTCTCTTCCTTACGTTCTTTCCTACATTCGAAATGATACTTTCAATAATAACTAGTCTGACATTTTACATACCTCTTTCTTCAAGGAATCAAGGTCACTTTGGCTTCTGGTCAAAGCGATAACATTTGCTCCACATTTTGCTAAAATCTTAACGGTTTCACGCCCGATTCCTGAAAGTGTTTGGAAATATCTGCTAAATTGCAGTCCGAATAAACAAAATTCTATTTAGTCTTATGGTATTTTTGATCAAACAGATCCTTTTAATCGTTGCGATCTCATTTCGTACAACGTAAAAGGGCTACTGACCAACACGATGGAAATTTAACCACAAGTTACCAAACAGTTTAACAGTAATAATGGCTATGAGCTCTATTATCATGCTTAAATGGGTCAAACACCCTTGTTAAACTGGTTAATACGAGTAATCTTTGGCTTTCCCACTTATTGGCAAGTTATTGCTAGGTTGGAGTCAATCCCATGAAATTCGAAAGACAAAAAACGGTATTCGTGTTGGAGTTCACAAACAGCTGGTGATACCGTTTTGTTAAAAGACCACCAATACGACAGCATTAAGCCATGAACACCAGTGAAAAGAATACGTGTTGAAGTCGTCTGCCACTAAAATATCGGCCGCAGTTAGAGTTAGGGTCAGGGCTGTTTGATCGAAATCTCAAGCCGATCGAAAAACTCTTTCCGCTGGAGAAATCATATCGACATGCATGATCAAGTCAACCCAGCGAGACGATCCGATTGACTCCTCTATCCGCTTCATTAAGTCAAACCGCTTCATAAACAAGAGACGTCTTACTGGAATGAGTCGAAACTTAATAATTCAAGTTGTTTCAGACCTGCCTCATGTAAACACCTATGTCTCGGACAATTCACGTCCGAAAAAATATTCATAAGTACCAACGCTGTTGTTACCATGCACGGTAACAATAGATAATTGTACTGATAATTGCAAATAGTAAGATATTTTGAGTTTAAAGTTTAGATACTTTATTGCAACATGTAACAATAGGAAATTGACGGAGTCACGCTCCCACTGCGGCACATTTTACCTTCCGCTTATTTTAACAGCGGTTGCTGTCTTGTACAAATTGTCGCTATGCATCATTATACACCCACGGTTTCAACTTCATCCACATGACGAAAAGCTAACCTTAAGCTATGTTTAAGTAGACCTAATATAAAAAGACTTAAGCTGTCTGAGCCTTGCATTGCAAACTAGCAGCCCTTCTTCCTTGAGCTCTAGGAGTTCCACCACCACCACTTACTGTAACTGTAATCATCATCTCCACTGATTATCTGCGGTTCATGTGAGGTTTAAGAATTATCATTATGTACACAGGCTAGTGAATAGTTATTTTTAGATTCAAATTTTCATGAAAATTATCTAAAATGATCATTACCCAGACCAGTACCATTTCAACTTAGTTTTTTTTTTCCATGAAGACATAGCTCCAGCTGACCATTATTTAAGAGGTATCTTGATGAATTAAAACTAAATTTTTAATTTTAAGAGGTCTCCTGATGAATATTTTTTATAATCATATACTTCTTATTTTTATGTATTTTAACTATTTTTATTGTAGTATGCTTCTATGTAATATAGCTGTAATTTGTAATTCTTTTTTTTTTCTTTTCTTTTTATTCATTCTTTCAGGACCTCATTAATAACAGTGCATTGCACTGAAGAGCTTATCCTGTATAAATATTCGTTTGATAATAATAATAATAATAATAATAGTTATAAGAACAATAATTATTATTATTATTTTGTTTAACATCATGTTCTGGCTGTTGTCATTGCCGTTATTTCTTCTGTTAGGCGAGTCATAACAAATGACCAAAGGCTAACAGAATTATCTCTTCTTCACATTTCCAACACTTTCCTCAATATCCT
>JBAHVQ010171130.1:0-18604 GCA_036872915.1 Nanipora kamurai
ACATACATACATACATACATACATACATACATACATACATACATACATACATACATACATACATACATACATAGAAAACGTGGGCCTAGTCATTCTTCGTTAATATTCAAATTTTTGTTTGTAAAGCAAGGGATTTCTGAAGAATAATCATACAATTTTTAATGGGGTAGCGTTGTTTTTATACACACTGTATGTTTGTGTGTGTGTACGTGTAGATATATGAGGGGCTTGCCTCGAAACTTTGACGAAGCTGGAATAAATAATTTTTAAATTCCTATTATGGTTCGAGGATGAAATACGGCAATTTTCAAGGATTAAACTCGATTGCTTCAACGTTTTGGGATTCCAGCCCCTCAAAGTACAAACCCCCATCTTCTAATTTTCTATATTGTGTTTTTGACCTTAATGATCCATCCACATTCCCTCGGTACACGGCAATACACCTACTAACTCTATGGATATTAATCGCTGCGTATAAATTACCGCACCTTGAAAATTCTACTAGACTGCTGTTGCATGCTAAGGTGGGAAGGGGACTTGAAATACTTGTATGGATGCTGTGGGATGAGCCGGACCCCAGTTCTGCGCACTAGAGTTAGCCCCCAGAATTCCGTGCGGAATACATTACAATGAGACTTTATATGAAGTAGCTCTGTAGCATCTTAAAAGCAAGATTTCATTGACAAGTTCAGTGCAGTGATTGTACAAAGCGAGCATTATTTCTGAGCGTATTTTGGTGTATTGTATTCTAGCACTGAAGCTTTATCGAACGTATTGTATTCTAGCAACAGTTCCGTAGGTTAGGAGATGTTATCCAGCAAAGAACAATAATTGTCATTTATTTCTTGGGCTTTCCAGGATTCAGCGGCGCCCCCTTTTCCTTTCCTCTCAGCTTTAGTCCTAAAATATTTGAGAAAAAGCATTACGATGCAGTAAAACTGATTCGTTATACCTGAGAAGACACCCGGGAAATACGTTTTTCTTGGCTCGATACAATCACTACGGTTTCAGCAGTTTCAACAAACAAATTACAAAAGCCCGCAACTCCCAGCAACTTCAAAATGTTTTGCACGCAAATCGAGTCTACGGAGATAGGTTTTAAATCCTGGTTAACTCTTTCCTGTCCGAGGACTTTCCCCTTGACGAGTAAAATCGTCTGGCATTAGCCAGAGTTAAATACTAAAGTCTCCATAGGTCACTGAGGACCTAAGCGGACAGAAAGGAGTTAAGAGATCTTGTAGGTATTGGAAGAGGTTTATACAGAGAAGACTTTAACTGAAATACTCAGGCAAAACATAATGGAATAAATGACATGGTCCGCTAGTTTAATCCTGGATTAGTGAAAATTTCGAGGATAAATTTTGACAAAACTGCCGAAAAGATTCAAAAAGTTTCCACGCCGTGAAATTTGAACTTGACTGAACAATGAAAACGCACCGAGCTAGATAAAATAATTAAAAGGGTTTGGAAACTGGCGGAAATTAAGAATGGAGAAACTGACGTTTTGAGCAAGGCCCTTCGTTCACCACCTACTTGTTTTTGCATTTTACGTTTCACTCCTACGAAGGGCCTTCGCTCGAAACGTCAGATTCTTCATTTATTAGTTCCCGGCCGTTTCTCAACCCTTCTGGTTATCTACAAGCCGTTGAATACTGGCGGCGCAGCACTCTACTTTTACATTGTTGTTTCGATAAATAAAAAACTGGTAAGTGCCAGGAAATTTGAACAGTGTCCAGCAATTCCAGCAATGGGGTAGCCTGCCAATGGACTAATAACACAGTGAAAAAAGGAGGATAAGCAACAGATTAAAGTTCGATCCTGGATTACCGTGAAAAGTCTTTTTAACCATTTCATGCACGCAGTCACCAGAGATCTTTGACGAGTAAAATCGTCTGGCGATAGACAGACTAAAGTATTCCGGCGTTAGACAGTGTAAAGCAATGAAGTTATCACACAACAACTGCGCGCATGAAAAGGCTAATGACTGAACTCAGGTACAGACGCAAAAATACTCATGCTGTATAAGGCCGAATGTCTAGCCTGTTAAGAAAATCGTAGTGACCCCTGATTTAGCCTGTTGCTGCATCTCACAGGATACAGCTATGATATTAAAACTGAATTTATCTTGTGACAATGACAGGCTGTTAAAAGCAGCAGCAGTCAATTGGTTTGTGAGTCTTGTAATAGTCCGACATTACAGAACGATACACGTATGTTCTTCAAGAAACTGATGTAGTCTTTAAGAACAGAAGGTATCAGATGCGATGAGGCAGTAGCTCTCACTGAAATTAGTCGGTATACTAGCGTTGATACGTTCCGCAGTCGTCCGCTGTCATCATGGACCGCTTCATTAATCCCAACAGACTTGACATCATGCCACATATATTCCGCAGCTACCGGCAGTAAATTAGAAGTGCCGTGAAAGTTGAACACCATCCAGCACTGTCTGTACCGGCGGCAGCTTGCCAATGGATACAGCATTCGAATAAAGTCCAAGTACAGTGTTTCCGTAACCTTAAGTAGCTGTTCTCAAGGTCCAGGGAATTACTACCTGGGGGTTAATTTTGGTTCTGCTTATTAGCAATAGCAACGAAAGCCACCGTGAGATTTTTTCATGTAATTGATAATGTTTCTTTGTAATTGATAGTTTCAGTATGAAAGTTGGTCTCCAAGCAATCAAAACAAACCGTTCAAAGTACTAGTCTAGTTGTTTCCAGCTTGTCTACTACCCGTATGTAGCTTTAGTCAAGTATGAGAGCACAGAGTTTCATTTTTTCGTCCACATTTATCCAACTGTTTTGGTGCATTTGACGGCATGACGACACATTTTCAGGTCATATTCGCCTCAACCTTCACTCTCACTTGACCTGACCACCTAGAGTTGATGATATTTACAGTATATATGTAACGCTCACGCCAGCTCTTGTCTTTCAACTTTCATCGACTCTCATCCGATTTTGATCGGGACTTTAATCTATAAGGCTTTAAAAGAAATATTTCTATGCAATCTCCTCTCATAAGATCACTCCCACTTCACCACTGACTGTGAACAGTTTCGCCTTCTTTTTCGTCTTGCGCAATCATTTGGGAAAGTTAGAAGGTTCTAGTTGGTTTCAGGATGTAAAAATCCCTTTTTCAGCATTGAATATATTTTTTCAGCAAAGAGGATTATTATTATCATTTTTAGTCCCTTCATCAATAACTCATGCCGTAATTTCTCCAATAAAGCTGACGTATTACATGAATGTTCTTAAACTACTATAACATATGTGGTGGTAAACGAGAGAACGAAGAGAATTCACTTAAAGTCAAAAAAATTACTGAAGATGTATTTTGATGATAAATATTAAAGCCCAGCATTAAATTACGATTCCCGCCTGGTAAATCGATAGAAGATGTATTTAGTCATTTTCGATGACGTTTCGGACGATCCGTATTTCTCCAGGTATGACACGAGGGAACACACCGTATAAAACGTCGTCGGAAAGTATTAAAATTATTTTACTTAGTGAGTTCTCTCCTTCTATTTCGTTTACAATCACGAATAGTTCTTCTGAGAGCTTATCACCATCTCATTTATAATTGTATATACTTGTTAAACAATTAAAATGAGCCACTTAAATGACCGATTACAGAAGACTTCTGCTTCGCAGTGAACCTAAACAGTAGTTTCAAGTCGGATGTTCAAGAGATCACTTTAAGAAGATCAAGATTAATTATAAGGTGCACTTCCGAGAACTATTAACATTAGGACCACTTGAAGGTGAGACGCAAACTAGCCCATTTATACGACAAATGATGGTTAATGTCCTTTTTTTTGAAACTGGATAACCCTAAAGTACTTTGGTACCCCCAGCTACCTAAGCTGTTTTCCCTAGAGGTCCAGTAAGGGCTGTCCCTAACGGGTCCAGTGTTACTGCTGGTCGAAAGCGAAGTACTCGAGGAAAACAACCCTTGAACGGAGCACAAGACCTCTTCAGACCAAGTCTCAAAATAACTCGTAAATAAGAGCAAAAATGCCAGTTGAAACCTCCGAAATGTGTTGTTTTGCTAGTAGAAGTTTTCCCGCAAGCAAATATTTTTATTGAGAAATACATGTCCTTTCTATATTCAAAACCAACATTTCTGAAGGTTTGCATGATGCAAATAATTACCAACAAGTAGAGACTGGGAATAATGTTTGGCCAAAACCTGGTTTGAAAAAAAAAGTTCATTACCTGTTCCAAAACGTTTATTTCCAAGTGAAAATGGAGACCAGAATCCAAATGTCTGGCTCAAAAGTTTCGAGCCAGACAGTTAGATTTGTTTACGTTATTCTTCACTTTGCTGATCTGAATTTTTCCACGACAAATTAATACTAGCGATTTAAGAACTAAATTTCTAGGCCTGCAAGACTAAAGCCACCGGTACACGGCGAAACATGGCAAGCAATTGCAAGCAATGCTGCGTGAAATCCTGAATGGTATACGCGTGGAGAGAATATTTCGCAAAAGCTTATGAAACGAAATGAATACATAAATTAGCGACAGCCTAACCCTGAACCTATCCTGAACAGAATTTTTCTGTAATACTTGCCCAAAATCTAATCCTAATGTTGCCCGTTGGCTTTAAATCGCACTCTCGTCCATGCTATTTAATAATTGCTTCAACATTGCGTGCAATATTGCATCGTGATTTCTCGGCTTAAATCAAAGCCTGTTACCAAAAACGTAACTGACCCTTCAAATGGGTAGTAGGTTTCAACATTAAAAGATAAACTAACCAATCGCTCGTTCAATTTTCCCCATGATTTGGTTATTAGGTATAGCACGTCCAGCCTCGTAGTCGTTTATCACTGAAGGTTTTTCGTTGATTCTCTAAAGAATAAAGAAAAGGATTAGCCGGCTTGGATACATTAAGTAAGTGACATTTTCCGGTACTTTGACTAGATAAAGAATGACTTTTTCAACTGAAGTTCAAATAAGGCAGGTAACAAGTGCCAAATTGCAATGAACTGTATACTTAGCAGAACATTTCCAACAAGTGCTCCGGCAATAACAAACTTTTTCCCACACAAATGGACACTTCCGAGTTCCGACCTCCTCTACGCTCTAAGATTTCAATTGATGACCAATGATGCACAGCAAGAAAATGGCGACAAAGAAATAAAACCAAACATGCAATACAGCCAATATTTTTAATGAAAGGCAAAACGTTTTCAATTAAGTATAAGAAATTCAAGTCAGCCATGAGCTAGTATTTTAAAAAGCAAACGTTAAAGTTGAAGCCCCTGTTCCTTCCTTAAAGTAGCCCTCTATAGCATGATCGGGTAAACAAAACGCTATTTTAGCAATAAAGCCAGTGAATCGCCTAACTGGGAACCGTCTGTTCGTATTATTATCCACTTTTAATTTCTGGGGAATTTCGCGTGCCAATTTAACCCAAATCGCTACGGATGTCCAGTATTCCATTCTGTATCAACATCATGTGGCCTTGAGGATGAAGTCAAATGTACGAGAAATTATTTTATAATGTGGCCCTGAGCATAATTCTGATGAAGTCAAATGTGTGACAAATTCTTTTGTACAATGTTCCAAGTGGACTATCGGTTTAACTGCCCAAGGGTTGAAACCACATGTAGGTCTTTTAAGATTTTCTGCTTTTCCCGTGTCCACCTACTTCTTTTTCTTCCCTAACAGTGACTACATTGTTTGGTCAAAGTTTGTTTGGTGGGCCATTGCCGGACTAACCGCATCGATTCCGCGGGCAATGTATCAGAGCGTTTTGGCATATATATCAACCCAGTTCTCCTCATTTCATCCCTTCTTCGCGATAGTTTCATTAGCAAATTCTTAATATCGAAGATGGGTGCACCAAGAAAATCTGTGTTCAGATTCGCAAGCATTGAGGTCCAAAGACAATTTTGCAGCTACAGTAAGACACGAAAGATGAAGCACAATGACGCGGATAACATGGCAAATTGTGAAACAACTCTGAAAATCAATTGTGAGGCTGGCAGGTCATTTACAGTCAGCAGTAGAATGTTATGGAATAGTCTGCCACATCAAGTAAAGAGAAAACCTAGTAGCTATATGTTCCTTTAAGAAAGCTTTGAAAAGTTATTTTGTTAAATCTTATGTAACACTGACTCTTTTGAAGTGTTATTGCTCTAAGCTGTCACTGTTTTTAATGCATATGTTTGTATTTGTATCTTTTAAAGATGTTCAATCAGTATTGTAATCAGGTATTTTATTGTAGGTGACAGGAAAATCATAGATTTGTAATAATTTTTAATGTATCTTAGATTTAAGATTTTGAAGGCAGCCGGTTTATCAGCGTAAGCTGTTATGAATAAATAACACATAATAATAACATTAATGATAATAATAATAATATTAATATCAATAATAAAAATGATATCAATAATAATGAATTTTGAAACAACTTAATATCGATGTCAATAATGTTCCGCCCTACAACAACTGATTCTCAAAAACCGCTGCATGAAGTAGTAGACTGATTAGCCAAATTGCATGGTTAAGTCCTGCTCTAGACAAATAAATTTTCCCAACATTTGGAGATGTTCCTTGAGCTATTTCAATCAGAAAAATTTCTATTTCCAACCAAACCCGTAACCTAAGGATTGCCGGTGAGACAATCTGGTCAATGAACTTCTGGACTCCAATGCGATAGCGTTAGTTACGTTTGAAATTATTCGGCTAGACGTTCGCACATCTAAGCACTGGTCTTCGAAATGCCACAAATGCTTGTGTTGTCTGAAATTTTTTAAACATCTTCAAAACGTACCTTTACTCTGACTGAGAAAATTTCCCATATATTTCAAAATCGTTCTCTGTTAGCAAATTCAACAAATTTACAGAGCTGTGTTTATGTGAAGTACATTTTTCATTATTAACTTACTGTAGCGAGGTCTTTCTGACTCATCTTTTTATCCATTCTTCCTTTCTGTATAAGTTTGCCAACATCCAATGATACTCTTTCATCTAAACACACAAATTACTGCCATCAATTTCATAAACAATTTTGCAATCTTCTGTGTAAGAATTTGGGTTTGGGCTGGGAAACTGCCAGAACTTAGATCTAGAAAAGCTGACGTTTCAAGCAAAGCTGCTACGTCGGAAATCCGACGAAGCGCCTTCCCTCAAAATGTCAGTTTTTCTAAATCTAAGTTCCGGCAGTTTCCCAACAGTTGTGGTTTTCTACGGGTCACTCAAAACTGTCTACAATAAATTATCTATTCCAAAATCATGCACTGATTACTCGAAGCGTTCCTCTCGTGGTACATTTTTGAGGAATAACCTTCGAAAACAACTTATATCAGCCTGGTTTTTCTATTTTTTTCAAAGGGGCTTTCATAAATTCTTCTTATCCTGGGAGTCCCACGTGGCAATCATGTGAAATAGTACCATCATGTTGTATTTTGCTATGAATCTTAATTCTATTTGGTGGTATATGGTTTTGAGTGAGGCTAGCTCAGCCATTGCTCCCAACTGAACATCTGGTATCACACTTCTACATTCCTCCAGTTTGTTTTGCAAAATACGAACATAGACGTCGAAGACCTGAAGACTGTAATAAATGGATCGAGAGATCAGGTTAAGTATATACCACCCCTTTCTCCGGAATGGCGTATTGTTGACCGTGTCAATTGCTGCGCGAAAGAAAACACCAACCTGCAAACTACTCATTTGGAAAAGACAATACGTCGAACAAATGCAAACTGTTCATTAATTAGGGAATACTACGAACCGATTAATCGGCCTAAACAACATCCGAAACGAATGACTCATAGTTTAAATGAATGCAAACTCCTCGCTTGGTAATACAACAAACTAGCTGGTCGGCAAAAACAGCACACCAAATTTATGATCCATACTCTAAATGAATGCAAACTAAATCTGAAAAGCATACAAAAGTTGACAGCAAAGAATACTTGAAACAGTGGGGTGGTGTTTACCGAACCTGAACCATATCTTTTATTTATTTAAAAAAACTTCATTTCATGACGGTAAAAACACTTTACAGCCAGAGGCTTAAAGTCAAAAAAATATCGAGGAATATATTTCTCAATATCCACATCTTTAGATTGATCCCTGATTGGCTACTGGTCGACTACGCCTGATTACAACACTTTATTGACGATTCACTCTAAAAGTCAAATGTCTTTAAGTTTTTATAATATGGATAATGGGTTCTCAATCCACGATATTTCACCAATTTTAACTGGTACCTTAGTGGGATACCAGCATCTCAGCAGCTGATATCCCAAATAAAATACTGGTACCCATGTGACACCACAGCAAATTTTGTAAATGCTTCAGATAATTATTTAGATTTCACGACCATTCAGCCACACGTACCAAGATACAAATACTACCGCACAACAAAATTCACGGCCCAACAAAACTAACACAAAAATATTTCTCTAATAGTCTTTTGGAAGTTCCTATATAATTATTACCTGTTTGAATTAGAAATTAGTTTAAAAGTAGAAGACGCATGCACTTGGAAAACAATATTTACTAATGTAAATGTAACCAGGTTGATGACCTAACAAGCATTCTATGTTACTATTTTTCATATTGTATTTCATATATGTAGACGGCAAGTCGTTGCCGACCGGCTCGTCCCCGGTTTAAATACCGAAAGTAACTTTGCATTGCCATCTGAGTTCTAGTGGCTTAACGGTTTGAGCATCTGGCTAGCATTCAGAAGGTTGTGGGTTCGAGTCCTGTCTGGAACTCAGAGTTTTTCTGAGTCCATGGCATTCCACAGTTTGATCAACAAAAATTTCCTAAGACATTTTTACTCTATGTACAATGTTATGCACCTGTCACTGGGAACCCCCAACCCACTCCAGGGAAACACGGCACACTAGAAATCCAGTAGAAAAAAATAAAGAAAATGCCCACACACCGGGAACAGGTGTTAACAACAATCCCCTACTAAAGGGTTCAAATTACATGTAAATCTTTGGATGTGTAAAAAAATCACACATTTTTGTGTCAACAAAACAGCGACTGTTTATTGAGTAACAACAAACACTGTAGACTGTTTGTCAAAGAAAAGGAAATTGAGAAGCTGTAGTTCCAATATAAATTATCAATACAATGTACAATTTAACAAGAATTTTAATACATGTAATGTCAAGTCATGCAAGAATGGTTACAAGTAGGGAGCAACATAGATGCATGAAAGAGAAATAATTCTCATCTTTGTTAGTTGCATTGATAGTTAGCACCAGTCTCCTCCTAAAACAAGATGTAGCTTCACCTTGCTAAAATGTACTAAGCCCAACTCCTCCGGTGCAAGGCAAAGGGTTGAAGCCTCAAAGATTCCACTAATATGTCTCGTGTTTTTCCAGAGTGGACATTTCCAATAACAAGTGGATTACATCAGTGGCATAAAGCAACCTGTGGAGGCTCTCACAAGATTTTCATTTGGAGGCCCTCCCGTTAAGTTTGGGGGGACATAAATGGCCAAAATCTGGACAGAGCATCATGTTTTAACTTTCAGCGCTCTACTCTATTGTACTCTATTTCACCAGTGAGTGTATGAGTCGATTTGAAATACATCCAGGTCAAAAGTGATCTGAATGAATGCTCAGATGCAAACTGAAGTGCAATTGATTTAAAAAAGTGTGAAAGTGTATCACTAGATTGACCTCAGATCAATCCAAGTTGGATTGATCACTCTGTAAGTGTGAATGGCCCTGTAAACGTGCTTTCTCATGGAAATTCCATATATACTACCATATTTTCCAGGCGACTACCTGCAGGCTATCTGTTAATTTTACTATGGAACATCATTACTGCAGGTTATAAGGTGGTGCGGATAATCTGTTAAATTCCTAGGAGGAAAAAACCTAGGAGGACCAAACAATAAAAATGGCAAATTTAGCAGCGTGATGCTAGCTGATGTTAACAGCGACAACTCCAGTGATGAAGGCGACATCAATAATGACTTAAGCGGACAGACTTAGCGGACAGACTTTGCACGCAGATTTGCTAGCGCTTGTCAATAGCAATAGTGAAGAAGATGATTTTGAAGGATTTTAATAACGTGCGATATTTTGGAGTATGTCTAACACATAATATATTTTTTAAAGAACCTTAGCCTTATAGTTGTTTTTCGTTTGTTGACTTTTTGTTTTTTTTACAATTGCTTGCGTCAAAGAATAAACTCTCCGATAAAAATATTACTTGTGCTTGCATGAAACCTTCTGAAATGTTAGGTGAGCACAAGAACTGTGTTTTATTAGTGGGTTGTTTCATATTTACATCTTTTCCTTGCTAGTAAAATTTAAAAAAAAAAATGAAACGCATAGCATTTACACTTTTGGCTTGCTAGGGATACGTTTTCTCACTTCTTTGTACCAAAGTTTCCACATTTTATATCTGTAAGTTTTGATTAGTGACATTTGGCCTGGATTATAAGAGCCGAACGGAGTTAAGACAACTCCACATCTCGTAATTTTCTCGTGAGTTATATGACGGTGGGGGTAATGCGCTGATTTTTGTTTCCAAAACTTGCCTTTTCAAGACTGCGGTTTATATGACGTGCGGGAAATTGCCTGGAAAAAACAGTTCTTAAAGTTGTTAAAAAGTTTGTTGTAAGAGTTCAATTATATCAGTGAAGGTTTCTATGTTGTAACTGCTGCAAGCGAAGCAAGGAGCACACTATTGTGAACAGTTTCCCGTGCCTGGGCTGAATATACTGTGAAAGAACTCTATGTATTGGATGGCATGCTGAGCAAACGATGATTTGCAATGTCATCCAAATAACTGGCCTTCGGAATGCTTGGTCAGCGGTAACTGGTGGTATGACAAATTCAAGACCTCAACTTCTTAACATTCACTTTAAAATAAATATAAAAATTATACAGAAACATTTATCTATCTTTGAGATCATATCATAAGTTCATACATACATCTTGCAGCACTTCACTTTCTGTTAGAAATGACTAGTATTAAAAATATGCTGCATCGTCAATTAGCACCTTTTGCTTAACTCAAGTTGCAACAGCATGGTTATGGCTAAATTTTCTGAAAAATTGATGAAAAAAAACGCTACTGCAGCTAATATACCATAATTTGCAGATTGTAAGCTGCACTAGCATTTTTTCATCAATTTTCAAGAAAATTTCATAGATAAGTTGCACTGGATTATAAGCTGCATTGTCATCGGTAAAGCAAACAACACTAATTGATGAAGCAACATATTTTTAATATTACAACATTGAAAACTTCAGTTGTATAATTTAACTCTTACAACAAACTTATTACACAAAGAGAGTCGTAAAGTTACTTATTTACAGTAAGTCCTCTTTGAGAAATCCACAACAATCTTTATCTTCCATATTTGAATGAAACAAAGAAGCAACTTCACTTAGAATCAAATGCATGTATCACTGTTCTCTTGTTCGTCACTACTGCTTTGAGTTCTTTCATCATGAGGCAATTCAAACCTTTCTGGCAAAATGGTGAATTATGGAAACAGTACAGCTTATAATCCGCAAATTACAGTAATTCATATGGTATACTATACGTACGATGCAACTTTTCAGTTTCTCTGTCAAGTTTTGCTGAGTCCTTTGATGACATATGCTGCTTGTTTGATCCAGCAGAATCTGAAATGTAAAAGTCACGTTAAAACTAAACTGTTTGGTACAACTAGCTAAAAAATTTAAAAACCCAATGGTGAGGTAAGGGCAACATTTCTTTTTTGTGTGTGTACATTGAACATGAATTGAAACCATTTGCAGTCCCAGGATTGAAAAGCGATTAAAATCTAAAATTTGAAGATGGCCATCAGTAACATTATAGCACCGCTGGGTATGTTTCTTTCAACAAGTTGTGCCCTTATTCACTTGAATAAGTTCCTTTAATTGATCATTCATGAAAATAAGCTTAAAGAAAAGGAAAACACCATTGCTAGCAACAACAATAGATCTAATCACAACATTTTTCACTCACGAACAAAAGCTCAAACCACCATTACATGACACCAGAATGAAATTTCATTACAGAATGCAAACTGGTATAAACTCAATCCAGAATGACCTACATCTCATTCTTTATTCATGTAAACAGTTAAAAGAATTTTAACACAACTGGTATGACTTCAATCCAGAACAAAACTCAATCTGGAATCATTTAAACATCTTAAAGGATATCGCTCTTAGTAGGATAACATTCTTAAATGGACACTACATTTGGTCCCAACCATCTACCCATGATATTGATTTTTTATTTACTTATGAATGGTAAAACAAGCAAGTGAAACATATATCACTCTTATTGAAAAGTACTGGTCATCTCAAATACACTGTATTCAATTTCACTTATGTAATCTTTACTTGAAAGTATATACAATGTGCGGATGTGGAGCAGATTGCTTAATTTGCACCAGTGAATGTATTAGCATCCAAAAGTGCATGTAAGGGCATTTTTTTCTGGTGTGGAGGAAACTTTCCAGACTTCTCCATATTACGAATCCCTGAGAGATCATGACACTTATCCATCACGTGTTTGTTGTTATTTTATAAATAAAAATTACATATTATGTAAGGCTGATGAAATGGTAGGTAAGAAAGTAGGTATTAAAAGGTAATTACAAGCGTATCGAGAATCACAAATTTGAGTTAAAACAAAATAAATGTTCACAAAAAGTCATTATATCACGATTGTAAACAAGAGCGGTGTGAATACTGACGACAAAGAGTGCTTTGAATGTTTAGTTCGGTCGACAACGAAGTGTTCAACTTACATTTCTTGGTCGTGTCGACTGCTTTGCCCTCCCTTCTTGCTGACTGGACAGCCTGGGATAAAAAATCAAACTCATGTCACGTTTCCATTACAGCAATGAGATAAACAGAAGCATGTTTACATCCATGCAATATAGATTATCAGTACGTGCAGTTGTCGGTTTTAATAGTAAATAAATTCAGAACTTGTACCTGTTGAGAGCGTGCTTCAGAGGCTTTCGGTTGTCGTTTAGTGATATATGTAACTTCATCCCACCCAACTTCAGCCATTTCAGCTTTTCACGTCCTTTGTATAAATTTTAATAAATGTTTTCTCCAAGTCCACGACACTTGGTACGGTTGCACTAGATGATGAAATTACGTTACATGAGGCTTCGGATGCTCGGATCGGATCGTGATGCAATCGTAACTTCATTGGGATACGACTCACGACTGTGTCCGAATGTTGCACTAGATCTCGTAGGGCTATATATCGCAATGGTGCATCAGATCTCGTAGGGCTATGTGTCGGAATTGGCTGTGGTATTTCTTGGAAAATTTTGATCTCATGGAGGAAAAGACCAGATGATCCATATTGGTGACGTGAGTTATTTTCAAATGCAAACGTTCTTCAACCTCAAAGTTTCAGAAACATTTAAGGAGCGCCAGCGCCTCTGAGGAGAAAGTAATGGGGGAAATCGCTCCCCCTACAATGGTGGAACAATTTTTCCGGGTTTTATTTTCTCAATGTTTTAGCTGGGATACTGGGATATGCAAATTTTAATTATGGACATTTTCGAGGGTCTCCAATCGAAAATTACATGGGAAGCACGGTCCGCGACCTGTCCATCAGTAGAGGGGAAAAGATTTTGCTGCTGCACTCTTTAAATTTTTAATTTTTCTGTCCAAACGACCATTCTTACAAACTGTGTTTTCTGATTTAGCGAAGCAACAATGCAGTCTTTGTCAGGACGTTGATCAAGAAACCGCAGGTTAATCTGGCATCTTCCCGTGTCTGCTTCTTGTTAATTCGTCTCGATTCATTAAACATGGTTTGAAGTAAATGGATTGAACTTGGGAGTTTCATCTGAAGTTTGTGAAAGTTGGTCGTCCAGGTTTATGTATCATGGATAAGTTTGGCTGGTCAACATTACACGACAGAAGGGCGACTCATGTTAAAAAATTGGTACAAAAATGTATTGACAATGAAGTCCCTGGATATTTGTCTGGATATTTTAAAGTCAGATACAACGATATTCATACGTATACATAGGAATAGCGAAAACCTCATCCTACTGTCGAAAGGGTTAAGCTCGAATATACAAGCCAGGCATTTTACTATAAGGGAGCTAAAACATTGAATAATCAAGCTCTAAATCATGTTTTATTTATTGTATTTTCTTTTTCTCTTGTTTTTTTCTATCCATTTAATTTCCTTTTGTGTACTACTCAATTTGTAACTTAATACCACTTTTTTATTCAGGAGCCTTATTGCCGTTTTTTATATACTGTATAACTGAGGAAGTCATCCTGTCAAAATATGTTCTTATAACTAAATAAATAAATAAATAAATAAGTGTAGCCTCAGTGAGAAAGATTGTAACTGTTAGTGGAAGTTACTGACACTTCAATGGCCTCTGCGGCAGCCATCTTCTGGACTCCAAAGATCAACTTTCACAAACCTCAGAGATGGTTTAATTACTTTTATGAGCAATCTTCCTGTATACTGCATTGCCAATCAGCATTTGTATTGATGGAGTGATGCGATGCAGGTGGTACTATTGTCGGTTAAAGGTACTTTTAAGACATGTGAGAAGAGTATTGTCCAGTTTAAATCACCAAATTCTACAGATTTTCTCCGGGCACTCTGATGTCCTTCTCCAGTGACAACAAACACATGAGGGTAGGCCGGGGGGTGGATTACTGCACCTCTTCGGAGAACAGTTTATTTAGATGATCCACTAAGACACTTTTGTACTTTGTTTTCATGAATCTTAAGCACCCTAGTAAAGAAGTCCTTCGTGGGAGGTATTTTTACCTAAAGTGAACGTGTACTCGAAATTATAGTCGAATCATTGAAGAATCTGACACTTCCCATGCTCTCTAATATTGATGCTTTATCAGCTTTAAATTTAGATATCAATAAAAATGAACAAAATCAAAAGAATATATGACGTGACATGCAAAAGGTTATAAGAAATAGATCAACATTCTGTTGGAATATTTCCAGTACAAATGTTAACGAGATCTTCATCAATGTCAATGAACTGAGCTACCGACGTCTAGAGGTTCTAGCAATTCACACACAGATATTGCAACTAGTGCTTTGTTAACTTCCTAGTTCGGATTGCTGTTGTGCTGGTTCTGTACCTATTCTTCATTTCGATACTCAATACCAGGACCTGTTTTCAATGGTTGATACTCGATTCCTGTGTACTGGTATTCCGGCCATGTTTCGAGTAGTGATGTGAAATAAAAGCCCGCGAAAATTACCACACCTGCGTAACTAATCCGATAAGGTATGGTATGCCGGGAGGATGGGTTATTGCAGGAAGAGAATTCTTACATCATACTTCCTTTTAAACGGCCTCGTGTGGGTCGTGCATATAGAAGGAAACCAAGAAACCAAAGTATAGAGTATCGAAAGTGAAACGATATTCGATATCATCAAAAAAATGTCATGGTGGAAGTATTGATATCGATGTTAAAAATATAGAAGTGTGGAAATTTTTAATAATATCAATAATCGAACGAGCGCTAGAGAACAATAGGCCAGTTGATTCGAGGTTGAATAAGCCAAGGATGATATATGTCGAGGGTTATACATAAGCTGTAAACACTCGTTTGAGTGGCCTAACAGGAAGTTGTTCGTGACTGAAATAAGTCACGACCAATTTAAGTCCATGGTAAATAACGTGCTTTGAATTATGTCAAATGGTAAAATTATATCACAATCTCGATTCATCTGTACCAGAAATAAACAAATGCCAGTCAAGTTTTCGGAGTCGTGTCTCGAGATACAAAATACCAGTCGACTTCTAATTAGCTTCTAAATTTTATAGGAAATATAAAGTCAATTTCAGATAACGAACCAACCTGTTGAAGCAGACATCACCATCCATGCAGTTGTGGTGTCTTCAAAAGCGAAAAATAAGAGCAGGTGACGTGCTGTCAGCTTAATTAATCCTTGGTAAATTTCGATGATTTACACAGATTTCAAGAACCCTTAAAAATTTTGTTTTTAGAGATACAACTGCAAGGTTTTTTCATTAACTTCAAACTTTGATTTACTTTTTTGGTTCTTGTTTAAATATTTTTGAGGTTGTGTCAATGTTGCTACGCGACATTCGAAGATTGGCTGAGAATGAACGTCCCGTTGGACAGCAAATTATTCCACGCGGCTTCCCTCGTTGCAATTTTGAATTCATGTCTCCCTTACCTCTAATCTTACCCCTTACTCTAATTCTAAGGCTAATTCTGGACTTGATTAGAAGGGATTCCTAAAATTTGCCTAAAGAGCTCCATAAAAATACTGATATTGGGGTCTCCAGATATCTCGCAATGAAACGTTTTCCGTGTACATACTGGTTTCCAAGATCAAAAGACATCAAATTAAGATAGTTTAAATTAGATACTTGACTGTAACAGCAGATATGTGATTTGATCCTTTTCTTCTTAATATCAGCATTACTACATGTGAATTGAATACATGCCTCGTTTCAACGTGTCACGTGAGGGGAAAAACGCCTAGAATAGAGGAAGTTAATTGCGTTTCAAACACTAAAATCATGTTATGTGTTGACTTTTCATCTTCAATTTATGCACTAAAATTTCCAAAACTTCCAAAAAGTATTTCCTTTGAAGTAAAGTTCAATGGCGAATCAAGGACTCCGAGAGGAATCCTTGAATATTATCCGCCCATTCTTTGACCAAAACCTACACTTGGTAGATGAAATTGTAGACAGATTTGTGGGTCGGTAGTATGTTACAGTAACCACCCACCTACTTTTGATTAAACCTGATATCGCTTAAAGGCTACAATAGGGCGAACTAAATTTATGCGAGAGAAAATAAGCCACGGCTAATAAATCACGAACACGTCCATAAACGGCCCTATAACTACTCCGTTTGCGACAAAAATAATCCGCGACTAATTTGTTAGATTTGTTAGTTGTACCAATTCCCTTGAAACTCCGTTAATTGTACATTATAAAATTTGTGCTTGGAAAAGATTTTACCATAAGGCCTGGCGACTTCACTGGAAATATTTTGCGCTCAAGATTCACCTTAGCTTTACACAAGTGCAGTTGAATCTACGTAGAGTATTAGAAAATTCTCCAATGTACTTTGAGTAGAGTAAAAGTTCGAGTCTTGTGCAACGAACCGTCACCAGTAACGCACCTGGTAACGGACTTTGCCCCAAGATTTTGCGTTAGTTTCAAAAATGTTTGTTTCAAGTCAAAAAATGAATAGGAAGAGGGTGCAAAATCCAAGAGTTGAAGCAGAAACCAGTGGCATATATTCAGAACATCGAGTTTTAAAGCTAGAGTTAATTATCAATTTAACTCAGCACAAATTCCGAATTACAAGATGCCTACCTATTGTGTGAATACCATACGCCATAAATAGACGCCATATATTTCCCCTGAAGATGAATTTAAATTCGTCCCTAGGTTTTCTAAAATAAAGCGTTATGCTAATAAAGATGGCAGTTTAATCAGGTTTAAAAGTCTTGACTCGTGGTCAAATACATGTAAGTGCAGTCAATTGGAGAATGTGCCTGTTGAATATCAATGCGTTTTTAGAATGCTATTCAAACTAAATTTGCTCTAATATTCTGCCCTATGCAATTTAGACATATCAACATTCGACTACTCCAGAAAGCCCAGACTGGTTCTTGTAACCAGCGTCAACTACGGTGGGTCGATGGTCGCATTGGTAAAATTTTAATCCATTGACGTCTCAAGTAGGTCAACCGGAATCTAATCCTTCCAAATTTCTGAAAAGGTCAACTGTCTGAGTTGATCCGTCTTGTCGTAAATACACTCAACGCAAGATTTTAAATTTATTCCTTTGGTCCTCTGCATCTTGCAAGCCAGTGATCGTTCGGTCCATGCTTTCTCAAACCATTAATTAAATTATTGAGAAAAATAGAGAAGACTTCTTAGGCTGATAACGAACGCGAAAATGTTCGACATTCACCAATATTCCCTTGCACGCGTAGGGCGGGAAAACGGTGAACTGTATAGGTGAGAAAAACGTGGTCACGTGATAATGTCATGTTTGCCGTTTTTTCGCAAACACCAATCATATCCTCTCCAATAACAGACTGACCCTACAAGGAGAAAAATAAAAAATGTCATCTAAAAAGACTGACAGTTGATTTACATCTCCGGCAGATGTTGGCACTCTTCTTCAATATCTTGGACTTCCAAACACACTCATCATCTAGCAATTCAAAATAGAAACTTCAATTTGCAGGTGCATTTGCACATCTATGAAAATTATTAAATGCAGTTTTTTAAAATCTTAATATAAAGGCAGCTGAAACAAGAGGTGCTGCCACAACTAAAAAGAGCGGTGTTGAGTCTCGCTTGTGGCGAATTTGTGGCGAATAGCTTACGCCAGAGAAACTGTTAGTTTTAGTTGTTGTCTTGGCGTCCCCTTTTCCTGTACTGTCTTAAAACGACTGTGTTAATAAAGTTGCTTAGTTTTACCAGCCTGACAGCGGACTCACAAACTGAATAAGTCGTTAGAGATCGCCGTTCAACAACTATCTCGTTAATAATAATAATAATAATAATAATATTTTGACAGGTTAACTTGGTCAGCTAGTTATTAAGAACAGCGCTGGTATCA
>JBAHVQ010171149.1:0-18597 GCA_036872915.1 Nanipora kamurai
TTTTTGAATTTCCTGAATTTTATATACCAAAAACGATATTTTACTGGGGGGCCACTTTTTTTTGGCCACCCATTGTAGGTATGCATGTAATTATGTGAGTCGCTATATGTGTAGATGGGTACATTCATACACATAACTAGCATACAGAATTGTATGCACGAGACGAATGTTACAGGTGATGTGAATATGAAAGCTTGGTGTTATCATGGACGATAATAAGAGGTCCGTCTGGCTCATTTCTTCAAGACAACGTTTTTGTATCCCCAGACTAGGATCTGATGACCGATGAGACGCACAAACCATTGAGCTACCGAGATCCAGATGGTGAACTCAAAAGGTGTTGGTTCGATATATGTGGCGCCTATCGGCCGCTACGATATGTCAATAACGTTAACCAAAAAATTAGGTTATCGTTGCAGCGATACCTTTTTCTCAAGAAATGGAACCGACGAAAGTCCATATATTGTGCTGAAAATGAGTATATCATGTCATATGCTGGAATGGCACATAATATATGTAACAATGTAATTATGTTTCGATCATTGTGGATATGTTCAGAAGGATTATCTTATCCCTGTTGTCATCTTGAAGCACTAATCACCATCCCATGTTTCATCATGCCGGGTTTTAAATACATACAAATAAGTTTTTTTACCATTTGGTGAGTCTAAAACTGCAAATTAATGGCGATATGGCCTCATATACAATTTGCATGAAAGCTCCAGATTTTTGTTTTTTCTTTTTCAATTCATGATATTCCTCGCGGAAGAAGAATTAAATGAAATAAAAGTACTTACTTATTATGTTCTAGCTTATCAATAGCGATAGTCATGATAACATCATTGTTTTACAAATGTGCCAACAAGAGATCTATTCATTATGGAAATAATGAGTTCTTTTGTTCTTCATAATGAACGCTTGGAAAACAAAAGAAATGTTTGTAAACGGTGAGTATTGCTATTGTTGCTAGGTTTGGAGAGACTGAAATACATGGGATCTACCCGTATTTCACAGATAGGCAATAATAGGTGGTTTGCCACGACGTTCCACTGAACTTGAGAACTTGGCTAACTTATGACTAATAATATTATTCTATTGCGGGAACAACATATCACTAAATTACGCCAACAGGGATACCGAAATTAGGATCAATAGAGTGAATATCTTCGTTCTTACCACAGTCCGTTTTGCATCGTATTTACAAGCAAACTATATTATCTATGTTAGATTATGGCTGAATTGTTTGGCGTGATTGTAGGTCCACTCAAACAAAACGGTTGGAAAAAATGCAAAATCTTACCATGAGAATTACTCTATATCAAGGAAGAAGAAAATCTTCATAAGAAGTGTGTAAGGAATTAAAAGTTTTTGTCATTACAAAATAGGCGAAGGTTTGCTCGGTTTGTAAGAGTTTTTAAAATAATTCATAATTTAGGATGTCCGGAACAATTAAAAGGAATTTTCAAATTACGATATAACATTGATAAACGAGGACTGAGGGATAAAAAATTGTTACATCTCCCAAGAATTGAGTGTGTGACGGTACAGACAACCTTTAGGTTTGCTAGTGCGAAGGACTGGAATTCTTTACCAATATATTTAAGAGAACTTGCATCAAGGTCTCGTTTTAAGTAAAATCTATATGTACATGTTTTAGAAATCTATATTAACTTCCCAATTGTAGTTCGTAGGATTTTTACTGTAATTCTAATCAGGAAGATTAATTGTATTTTAATTTGTAGTTTCCAATACTGTTCAACCTGTTGATACCAGCACATTAGCTGAAAGGATTTTTTCAACAGTTCAAATAAAGTATTTACTATAATTAGTTAGGTTTTCTATAATTGACCTTGGTTTGCCAAATCACTGAATGTCTATAAACAATAAGCCTTTTCAAAACTGAGATGGGCGATAAAATCCTTACAGAAGGGACGGACAGATGAATCCTTTTAAACTCCCCTAACATCCTTAAGATGTTATGTAACGTCCCTGGGATGTTATACAAGGTTTCTGTAATTTTATATAGTGTCCCACTGACACGGATATACTTGTTTGAGAAGTTCCTAAGGATCGGTTAGCCCCTTTTTTCAGTAAAGAACTCGATTCCCTTCGCTCCTGACGTCTGATATGTTGGAGCTGATTGCATGAAGTGAGAAAACCTTAACTGGTAGATATGTTTCAGAAAGGAAACAGCATAATTTGTCCTTTGGACACTGAATTGGAATTTTATTTGTCGAATTGATGGTTTCCAATCAATCCCTTAAGATTCAGAAGATAATTATACGGCAGCCATGTTGGAAGAAAACACACGTAAAATACAACAGTTGCTATTGAGATTCTTTGGTGAAAGTTCTTGCAACATGACCGCCATTACGTCAACTGGAAACCAAGAATAGGTGGTCACGGAGTATACAAAACGATGACAACGTCGAGAATACTCTGGATGCTAGAATAATTTATTCTCATTGTTTTGCATGAAGACTTCTTTTTGTTAGTCTCTCACCATGAATTGAATTGATTATCAACAAGAAAACTCTAATCATGATGCAAATTAAAATGGTTCGAAAGTGTCGCTTTCATGGACGTTAAGCGTTGTACGAGTGTTTTATTGAAGTTGAAAAAGTTATCTTCTTATGGGGACCAACAAGAACAGTACATCAAACTTTTCTTCTTCCTTTTAAATCATAAAAGTTTAACAGTTCGTCTTTCTCCTTCGATTCTTAAAACACCGACAACCTGGGATGAATTTGTATTTGAACTTACAAGCATCATCGTCCCCATGAGACATATTGCATTCAGGAACAGAGAAGTCCTACTATTTCTATTCCTAATGGCATGCTTTCAGGCGTTATTTTGTTTGTGTCCTAGCAAACACCAATTGGGCCAAAATTTTCAAGACGCTTTTTACAGAAGCATCTTTAGGCTACCATTGATAAATAATTTGAAATAACGATAAAAGTTAAACTAAGCAAAGGAAGATAAGATCGGCAATTTGCTTGTCTAAAAGACCAAACAAAAAACTGTTTCGTTTTTTCTGAAATCTGCGGAAAACCTCTCCCACCACGAATTAAGAAAGCCAGTTGCTTTAATCTCAGTAGCTAACTTAATTATTGACTACGGTAATTAATTCACTCCTTGCAGAACAGTAAAGTTAACCGGTGGTTGCAAAACATGGAATGGATTATGCAATGGCATATGGTATGGAATTTAGGATAAAAAATTCAAAAAATAGCCGAAAAAATATTAAAAAAATCCGTAGGGCCTGGAATTGAAGTTTTCATGATCAGGGCAAAAATTCGTTATTAGGGCGATTTAGACTCTCAAGAAACATTGGTCTTACCTTGGTTTTCTTAAATAAACTTTTCATTATTTTATAAAATAGATCCCACTGACAGGATTCAAACGATATACAATTATCGTTTAACATATAAATAGTTCCAGGGATTTTTTAGGTAAACATGAATACTTTCAAATATAGCCATGAAAAAAGAGTTGAAGTACAAGCAATCCTGATGACGTCAAAAGGGAAACGAATTTTAAATCGGAAATTGTGGTGTTGCTATTTATTATACTTTGGAATGAATTGGTCCATGGAGATCTTGAACCCGTTTTCATTGAGATAATTAAACGTAAATGTAAACCTATTCACTTTTCTCTCTCTACAGCCCCTCCAAACTCGAACGTTAAAATATTTTATAAAATATTAAAACCTTTATCTAACGCCTAGATTGCGAGAACAAAAAAGTCATTACAACCGGCGATCTTAACTGTAATCTTCTTTTTAACGCAAACAGATATCATCTCAATCGACTTAAGGTGGCTACCTACAGTTTCTATATTTACAGAATGCAATTATTACGGTCTCCATTTATGGGCATTTCTACCTTTAAAATAGTTGTAAATTTGGTCCTATAAAACCATGGAAAAAACACGGCAAACGTGATATAGTTGTCGAGTTGTGCAATTTTCGATTACTAAGATGGTAATAATGGCGCTGGAATATTGGCATATTTTCATAGTTATTACATTCAAGACACATTATCTTTGGTAAATTTTTCCGACTCATTACCTTCTGTAATTTTTTTCCGAAAACTGGCATGACGTTAGATATTCTACTAAAGAATAAAACGTCAAAATATCAAAAGGGTTGCGATTGAAGAGCCAGGTGGGAAAAGAAGTTTAGCTAGAAATATAATAGCTCTAGCAAACAAGTTTAAATAAAGCCATAATGGAAACATATCTTTAATAAAAAGCAGTTTTTGTAACAGTTAGTTATTTGAGACTCTCAACTCCTGTAAATAATTACTCTGATGATGTTACTGGTTCAGTAACGAAACGTTAGTCATTAAAAATCTTTTACCTAACGTTGAACACAAACTTAGTTCATGTGGAGCTTGGTAAATCTCAGACGTCTAGTGGACGTTCGTCAAGCTCGTTCTCTCAGAAAAACAATTTCTTAGTCCTAGGCGGGAATTCGACCGCAACGTTCTGAGAATTTTTTAAAAATTTTTTTTATTAAAGATATGGTTCTATTATGGCTTTATTCAAATTTGTTTGCTGGGCTATTATATTTTTAGTTAAAATATCAGGGTAGGTTGTCAAGACAAATTTCTTGAAAAAAACTTATTGAATTTTAAAAAATTCTGTCTTATGAAAAATTTTGAAAATTAGATATGTTGTTGGGCTTACTCTGTTTGCCTCAAATTTAATTGCAGAACATGATTGGGTTGACGAGGAGCCTAATAATCGGTGAGCGTAATTCAACTCTATATTTTCTTATGTGAAAGAAAATTGCGCTCTAACTAGACTTTGTAAAGTCAGGAGTCAATACGCACTGTGGTTAATAATGAAATTACAAATGCAAGAAAGATCGCAATTATCTTAAAACAATGAGCAGTAAAAACCAAATTGCGGTTTTACGATGATGAGTATATGAAAGTGCGAAACAAGGTCAATAAATTGATAAGAAATACTAAAAATTTTACTTTAGAAATACAATTAATACTAACAAGGGTAAACTTAGGGAATGTGGAAACACTTAAATCAGCTAGTTGGCCGGGCTTCGAAAACTACTACTATTTCTTCTATCAAGCTAGAAGGAAAAACTGTAACCGGAAATATGAATATTAGATAATACCTTAATAGTTATTTCACCCATGTTGGACCTAATCTCTTTTGGCCGGATTTTACAAAGAAGTGAACTGGTCGAAGACTATATTATACCAGTCTCAAAGGAATTAAAATTTATTGGTATTTCACCAGAAGAAATTATACGTGCAATCAAGAGACTACCAGGATTTAAATCTTGCGATCCTTACAATATACCGGGAAGAATACCAAAAAATACTGGCTACGTGATTGCGCCAATCCTAGCGCTAATTTTTAAATGTCCCCTGCATTCTGGCATTTTTTCTGATGATTGGAAAAAACGCTACAATGTTACCTACTTATAAAAACGGTGCCAAACCAAAATATGTAGAAATTATAGACCCATTTCTGTTTTATTAATAGTTCCTAAACTACACGAAAAACTGATTTCTACTCAACTTATCGATTATTTGAAGAAAAGTGGTATTATAACAAAACATCGATCTGGTTTTTGGGAACGACATTCAAAGTCTTCTTCTATGACATGCTCAAGGAATTCTTGGTTACTCAATATTGATAAGGGACTAGTAGATGCTGTGCTTTTCTGACATCTGAAGACGGCCGTTGATATCGTGGATCATACAATTTTGATTGCAAAACCTAATCTGTAAGGTATCAGGGGAGTTGACTCAGCTTCGTTATCTTAACTATCATTCCGCTTACATGCAATTTTGTAAAAATCAATAACGTAGAGTTGTCACTGCAATATACTCATTGGAGGTTCCTCAGGGGTCGAACCTAGTTCCAGACCTCTTCCTGTTACATGTAAATGACTTACCTAACTGCGTACAAAACTGCATTCTAGCTTTGTATTTAGATGATACTGTGTTACACTATGCGGTAAAACAACCACTGATTTGGAGGGTAAACTAAATTAATAATAAACTTGATAATCTTCACAAATGGTAGTTACCAATAAATTAACGTTCAGCATAGATAAACTGGAGTATATATTAATTGGATCACGTCTAAAACTATTTAATCTTTGGTCTGAATCTGGAATTGAAGTTCTAATTAACGATCAAAAAGCAAACAGAGTTTCATCGACGAAAAGTTAAAAAATAATTATAGACCAAAATTTGCTGTGGAAAAAATAAATTGACAGCGCCAGCAAGAAGATCTCAAAAGCAATAGGAATCTTAAGATGAGTAAAGCCGTTTGCATCAAGAGAGTTCTAAGAAAGTTTCAAGTGTATCATTAGATATTAAGGAATAAGATATACATTTTTAGAATTTGTTGTTAAGAAAAGACTACCTTATGAAAAGCAAGATTTTTATTTTGAACTTTTTAGACATTGTCGGTAAATTTTAATTATTTATAGGTTGGTAAGTTACGTGCCGAAATCTTATTAAATGGATAAATATATAATTAAATTAATAGATAAATGGATAAATAAATAAATAATTAAATAAATAAATAAATAGATAAATAAATAAACAAATATATAAATAAGTCCTTATTTTAGTGTTGTTGTTGAGAGGATTGAAAACCATGCTAAAACGTTTGTATTTTTTTGGTGATATTTGCTTCATATTTGACTCAGAAAAAAGTTTGACGTGATCTTTTTTATAAATTTCAATTTAACGGGGAATTGGAGGTTGAGTAGATGTACAGCAAAGACTTACAGGCAGAAAGACCTCGTACATCCATTGGCGGTTCTGTCGTGCCAATATGAAGGAGATATGGAACCAGAAAACATCTGTTATAGGATTCTTAAAACACAAGTCCAACTTCCAGCTTTATAGAGGAACCAAGACAGCACGAACTTTGTTGTTAACAAGTTAACTGGAAGGAAAACTTTCTAATAAAAATTGGACGCTACTCAAACTAGTGATTCGATATGAACTTCTTTTGAGAATTCAAAGATTTCAGTGAATGGTTGTGTAAATGAATCTTCTAAGGATAACCACCTATGGAGAAGTTTTCTTGATCTCAAAAATATTCTTCAGCACGTTTTAGGATATAATTATGTTTTTTGTAAATAGGATGTACGTTTCATGGTGTTTCACATTTTGAGTGGTATTTCGTTTCCACTTAACAGGAATTAACGTGTTCTAGTGACTTAAGCGTTGTAAATTTTTGGTCACGAAATTGCAATGCATTGCGTAGGAAGATCATAGAATTTTCTTCAGCCGTCAAAGTTGTTAATTCGATGGTGTGAATAGAGAGATTGAAGGAGCTGTTCAGGCGTGTTTCTTAGTTGTTTTTTTTGTTGTTTTTTTTGAAAAAGCAAGTTGATCAGTTTCCTAAACTAACTCATCAACTCTGTTGTTGTTGTTTCGATATTTCAGTAGTTAAAAGATTAAATTGAATTCGAATCCTGCTGTGCTTTTGGTGTCGAATTGTTCCTCTAATTGTAATTCAGTTCTCCACGTCATGTCTCAAGTTACCTTTTTAAAGATATGAATGACAGGCATCATATAACACTATAGCATTTCAAGATACTTACCAAAAATCTTTTTTAAAACTTTTGCAGCGAATTTTCCAATTTTTCCCGATAACATTGGCAACTGAACCTTAAACGTCGGCGTTAAACTAACCGCTGTTGACGCGGATGCTTTCTCAATCTCTGCATTAAATGAGTGTTGAGTATTTCCTCCCTTTCATGAAAAACATCAAAAAATTGAATTACGTAAATGACGTAGACATGAAAAATGGTAGCTTAGTGTATGTTGATTACATGCAGTTAGCAGTACACATGTCAGTTACGAACCAGTACAAATAGTAACTTTTGTTCTACCATCTGAGTCCACGTAGGTCAATGGTCTCACCGGCGATCAGGTTACGGGTTCGATTCCCGTCAGGGACCCAGAAAACATTTCTCAGTTAACAAGCTTGAGGAGCATGCGAAATTTCATCATGTATATGCATGATTAAATTTTATATACTATATATGAACAAAAATGCACAAATAGGCCACTTAAAATCCAATGCGGTGTAACGAAGACGTCAATTAAAATTCAGTGCGGATATAGTTCTCAGACTCTTATCAATATTATTAATTATATATTGATGGTATATTTAACAACTATAGAAATTGACCATACGCGTATACACAGACATGAACATATATACATAGACATAGAACTAGACATAATATTATACACAGGGATATACGCGTACTTATACATGTACACATGTGTGTACATACAAATGTACAAATGTATGCTCATATACACGTGCATATTCATGTACATATTCATGTTCATATACAAGTAGATCTTGCCAGTTGTCTGAAGATCGTATATTGGCGTGAAACGTTCAGTTACACCGGACATTTAAGTTCAATATATTTCTATTCACTCAATCCACCAAGATATTTAGCAGTTTATCTAACGTCAATTGTATACTCTCTGCGCTACAATAATTATGAAGTCTAATCTTTTGGAAAATACGTTCCACACCATGTCCTTTTCTCCAGATACCACCAGCACTTAACGAATAAGTTGATGTAATTCCACCGGACACTGATGCTGCAGACTAGTACAAGATATTAAATAAAAAAAAAGGTTTCGCAAGTTACTAATTTACATCAAATAAAAATGGTGCTAAAAATAACGGATAAAATACACGCCCAGTTTCTTCTTGCTGACTACTTCTTGTGTACAGGTAATTTGAGGTGCCTATTCCAACATTTTCGGGTTTTTTTGTAAAAATCGTTCCCGCTGAGAGGATTCAAACTAATTATAACTTTCTGTGAACGTATAAATAGTTCCACATATTTTTTGATATAGAAAAGAGTTTAAGTGGGAGTAACGGCTGATGACATTAAAGTGGGGAAGTATTTTACTTTTACTTCGGGGCTAAATTCTTTATTGTAGTGTTGTGGTCACGAGAATCGAAAGGTCTGTTTCTTCATTGTTTGAAGTGATGTCTGCTTCCAATTCTGCCTGTGACGAATGTTTAACGTGATTTCATTCTGATTTTGAGCAGTAGTTTTTTAAACCTTGAACGGTAGTTTTGTAAACTATGTTCAAAACTTTTCATGCCAGGATAACGTAAAGCAATGTCTGGCAATAAAGCTGTTAGTCTGTTACAATTCCAAGAAGTTACTTTTGAATTTACCAAAAAACCATACCGTAAACTCAAAAAAAGAAAATCAATAGTTTTGATTAAATGCTAGCTCGCTTGTTGAAGGACACAACTCAAATCACTTCAAGTCCTCTAATGAAAATGATAGATCCTCCATTGAGAGTTGGTCATCTACTTTGGGAACATGAAACTGCCAAAGTTATTCGAAAGTTTAAATGGGAGAAAAAGTCAGGTGACTGGTTAACTACTATCTCATTTAGATCCTTCCAGTTGTGTCCAAAGTAATACCGTAGAAAGAGCGGTTCAAATTCAGTTTTATTAGCACTTCACGTCCCACAACTTAGAGAGTGATTACATAAGATTGCATGGTTCGAAACCAGACCATTTTGACTCTGATTCTGTGTGATATGTTCATTGAAGGTCAAGAGAAGGCTCCCACATGAAAGGCAAATTGATTGTCAGTGAGGATAGGACTTTGCAGACACTGAGCTCTAGGAGCTTATTGCTCTCAAGAGAAGGTAGGTGTAAGAGAAGAGGCGGGGGAAATTTTTGCTTGCCTGTTTTGTCATTTTTTTTTCAACGATGTTATAGCTAAAAAAATTCAACTTGTGTTTAATTACTTGATTTGTAGATTTATCATGCAGAAGATATCCAAAATCAAACTGGAGGTTGTTTACGTCTGCATTTACTTCCTAAGGGTTAACTCCTTCCTGACCGTAGTGGTCCTCAGCGACCACTGGACACTTAGTATTTTACTCTGGCTCACGCCAGACGATTTTACTCGTCATGGGAAAGTCCTTGCTCAGGAAAGGGTTAAAGGAAAAATAGACTGACGTATATGAGTGAAAACACTTCATTCGAATAAAAGTACGTAGTTAGGGCTTTCACGTTAATGCCCAGTTTGTTTTCTATTTATTTGGCTGTTTAATTTCTCTCTTCGGTCATTACTTAGTGTTTGAATACGATCGATAGAACATGCCGGATTCTATAGCTTGAGTTTTAAGGATCAACGACCGGAGGAGAGCGAAATGTGCAAATACATTCCGGTTTAATTATTGGACATACGTTCTGCAAAGGTGACAGCCTCAATATGACTATAAATCTGAATCGACGTTATTAACTTCTTTCTGTTCGGACGGGTTTTCTATTATTTTATTCTAGCTAACCCCAAATCATTTTACTCATCAGACGAAGATGATCCACGGACGGGAAAGATGAATAACATTCTGCATATGCGAACGTCCGTCAATTTCAAATCCTCAGAAAAATGTTTCTAAGCCCCAGAAAGGGATTAAGCATGTAACCTTCGTACCATTATTCATTTGTAACCAAAGTGTTCCATCTAAGTCTCGGTTGCTCTATGGTAATGGTTTTATAAGGTCCTACTAGAGATCAGAAGATTATGGGTTTGATTCTTGTTTGAAGAACATTCGCCTGTCGTCCGGCAATATAATAGCCGTTTAAATAAACCAATAATTATTTTACCTCAGCAAACACGTTAACCATGATCTTAACATCAAACACAAACCGCCCAGGTATACAACCAACAAAAGGTAATGGAGTGAAGAATCGTCCAACTTCTTTGTTATTGATTGGATGTTCTTGTTGCTGTCTTTGCAAACTAGGAGCAACAGAATTTCATTAGCTATACGACCGTTAATATTTCCGAATCACCCTCACAGTAGCAACAACCAAAAACAATGACTATCCTATCTCTTAGACTACGAAAGCAACAAAGAAATGAGTTGAATTACGGAGAGAATATGACCTCGCACTTTGGCATTATTGGACCGCTGTCTATCCGTTCATCTATTTCCCAGTCTATTAGGGACAATATTTTGTAATGACGTTTTCTCAATCTCTAGCACACGAAAAATTGCCCCATAACATCTATCCATGAAAATGTGTAAGATTTTATTTCTATTATTGATTTATCATTTATGCAGTCATAAGATTAATTTGTTATCGTGCAAGAAAATTGAAAAAAATGAGTAAAAAATTTTGCTTAACTTAATGTCATATAACGTACGCGAAAAGCACTTCTCAAACTCATTAATAATTCATGAGGAAATTGTTCAATCAGACGCGCTGAATTATACCACGTGGGCGAGCTTGAAATACCAGGGAAGTACTGGGCAGAGGACTTTTGAAATATGATTTTGAGAAGTCATTCAAAGGCCTCGTAATCGAACTTGACCGGGTTTTCAAGTACTCGGAGTTTATTCCAGTCCTCGGCTTCGCCTCAGACTAGAACAAATCCTCGTACTTGAAAACCCAGTCAAGTCCTCTTTCTCGGCCTTTAAATATTACTTCTGACTCAATTTTTTATGCAGATTTCAAAAAAGTTAATTTCGAGCCAAATTTGAAGCAGAAGTTGGTCAAAATAACAAAAGTTTGCATAGATTACTGAAGACTTATATTTAAAAATCAAACCGAATAGAGTCAAGGTGGCTCCATGCCGTTTACCGAAAAGTAGAGAACGCAAATATGAGAACTAAAACCATGTGTATAAATACTTTGGAAGAAGAATAAAACTAATTGAAATACATAGAAACTCGTTCTAGGTATCTAACAGTATGATGAAATAAGGAGCCCAAGTCGTTGCTATAGCAGCAGTACTGTCTCAAAATGACTTCCATTTACCGTTGAATCTACTTTATTTCGAAAACCTTTGGTGACGTCTATTATTTTTTGTCATTTAAACTTTTTTCCAGAATGGGTAATTGAAACCACAATTTAAAAAAAGCGCTGTAGACTTTTTTCACTTTTAGAAAAAAGTCCGCAGAATAATTTTAGTACTTTCCTCTTAATTACTCATTCCAGAAGAAACGTTTTCAAGAAAAAAATGAGCGTTACCGAAGTTCTTTTTCGAAATAAATTAGATTCAACCGTAAATTGTAGCCATTCTGGAACGCCATTGTTGCCATAGCAACGACCTGGACTTTTTATTTCGCCAAATTTTTGGGTCCCTAGAATGCGTTTCTATGTACTACATTCAATTTTATTCTAAAATCGACTGCCAGCCGACAATTTCAAAAATTAAAAAGGAAAATAAATTCTGAATAAAATCATCTTGTAAATCATCACGTTTGTGTTGTCATTTAACTCGAATCTGGCTTTACAAGATGAGTTTTTTCGGAATTTGTTTCAGCTTTATTCTTCTTCCAAAGTATTTATGGACAAGTTTGTTGGTCTCAAATTTGTATTCTCCACTTTTCGGAAAACTGTATGGAGCCACCTTAATTAGCAACAGTGAACTTCGAAAAAACTGGAATGATAACTCCTGATTGCCTTTTTAAAGCCAGCTTGGGGCAACTTGGGGCTGACATATAAGTATGCCCCAGTCTTCTTTCTGAAAACGGTAAAACGAAAAGATTAAAACATTGGAAGTTTTTATTATTTTGCATCAAGTTTCGTTTTCATTTAGCAGCTTTTCTTAGCTCCTATCAAACCAGAATATGTAATCATTGACTCTATAAATTCTTCAGAAACAGCCGTCGGGAAATGGTAAAGTAGTGGTAAACTTATAAAAAGTATGATCGAAAAACTTCACTGAAACTCTAGCTCATTTTTCTTACCCTTAGATATCATAAGGTTTTTTAACACGTCATAGAGCAAATAATCGTTAATCTCTCACTTGATTTGGCTTTTATCTATGAGGTATCGTGTTATTGCTGTAAAAATGAGAGTTAACGAACTAAAACAGTACAGAGAGCATCCTCTACTGCCACCTAGGGGTAACCATTTGCAGGAAAGATGCATATGAGTGTTACACAAAAAGATCGTGTTTAATACCTAGAAGAATGCTTCCAGGGGCGAGAATTTGGCTTTATCTGATAAAAAGGGGAGGCTTATGCAATATGCGTTAAGGTTTGTGCAGACTTTACTGACTAGTCATAGATAGTGATCAGTACAGTCAAGTTTAACCTTGCAATTTTAAAACGTCTTCGTATTCTTTCACATTATGGTATTGGTATAGTCCTTCCAAATCTTTTTACAACTGATGCCCTCAGTATTTCAATGTCATTAAAAGATTATTATTGGAAGTGGCGTACGCTCCTGATGTGAAATCGTTGGCCGTAGGAATTCCCCTCGTAGCAGTTCTCAATGTTTTCCCTAGCAACTTCTCCAAATTTACCCCTTTTATTGTGTTAGCACCTGGTTATCTCTGTTTTTTTAGTAGAGGAGGAATTAAACGGGCTCTTTTTGCTTTGCTTTTTTGTTTTTCTTTTTCGGGGGGGGGCGAAGGGGGGAAACTTTGATAGTTTGTTCTCTTCGAAATCTGCATTTCATGAATTACCCTTTTGAGCATTCCATTTGCTTGGCTTTCTTGCATTTAAAATAATTCATTTCCTGCATAGAAATTGCAAATCTGTCTGCTCGATCAGAAATGAGATAAAAAAAATGAAAAGATTTTGACAAACTACGGGATTTTGAAAAAACGGAAATTTAAAGTTAAGATTATAAGATGATTCGTCTGGACGCAGATTCATTTAACGTTAAATAGCTGCCATTACAAATTTTAATTATGACTGAAGTTTAATTGACGATGAAATCCTTGCCTTTTTGTATATCTGTAAGTTGACTCTATGTTTAGTCTGATAGTTCCAGATAAAACAACTCCAACAGATTCTATTTTAGTCCAGGACGTTTGCAAAGTTATTTCTGCTTCCGGTGTGAACGATGCGTCTCCATTAAGAGTGAGATAGCTACCCAGCTGAAAAGAAGCAGATGGATGCAAAAATTATGATAATTCTATCAAGATTTTCGAATTCATATATCAGAACCAGACTGAAAATTTTCTAATTAATCATCGACAGGGTAAGTTCATCGTACACGAAAAAAGCATTCTAAAGCTTTATCGGCTTTTAGTTCATCTCGTCCAATTGTAATGACATTTAAGTTTTTTCTGTTTGATTTCATTTAATTTCATTTGATTTCATTTGATTTCATTTGATTTTAATTATTATGAATTGATATACGTTGATGTTGATTTGACTTCATTTAAATTGTTCATTCCATATAAGAAATTATTCAGTTTGTGGTAATCTAATTAAACTTAACTTTTTCTTAGCTTGATTAAGTTCACTCGAATTCTAGGACCCAACGTTTTTACATATTTTTGATATTTTTACTACAGACATGACGAAAGGTCAGTACAAATGTATGTTGAACTTTTTAACGGTTGATTTAAGTTAGTACTTTTTATTTATACTGGGAAACTGTATCAGCTCTTCAAAAACTAATCAATATTTATAACAGGTGCTTTATCCAATTTGTTGGAAGCATTTTATCTCGTCTAAGAGATTTTATTCCTGATAGAACTTTTGTTTCCGAAAAGGTATTAGGGAAAATATAGGGTCAACGATTTACAAAATGAATAGACAACTTACAACTTTGCATTGGTATTGAACTGGATTGCTATAATACGTTTAAAACCTACAGGTAAGCTCGTAGTTTAAATTTGTTTATCGCAATTTATGCATTTCCTTATAAGTTCTGCCACTTATAATGCATATATATTATGTATCGGTTAATGGCGGAGATCATTATGTCTCTGATTTATGGTAATGGTTATCTTAAAAGAATATTACCGAACATAAAGTTTTATGTAAAAGTATCATCCTGATTAGCATGAAGCTTTGTTATTTTAAAAACTTGAATAAATTAACCAATAACAGTAGAAATACAATGCCGAAGTGACGTTTTCGAAACTATAATTTAAAAAATTCACTTCCCGAGTCTTAAACAGGTTTTGCAAATTCTCGCACTGGGCGCTCGATTTTTAAACTTTATTTGTAAGATTCACAACGAAACGTCAGTTTATTGAATATTTTATACAAACTTTCTACATGTGTTTTACTCTCCATGGCACTTTTCAAAATAATTTGATTGCATTAGTTTTTCTTACGTGATTTATAAAATTTTAGCTATTTGTGTTTTAAATGCAGCTCGCCAAAATAATTTTATTAGTGATCAGTTAGATAGTATAGACTAATCATCATGAGTTCCATACTACTACTGCAGCAATCTGCAGTACCCGGACAAGGTCTGTCGTGTTTGGTTGGATCAACCTATACAACACTCTTCTAGTGACTGACCAATTAAGATAACTTTAGTCATACAACATCACAGAACGAAAATGGAATCGTAGTAACAGAGCTGAGAGATTTATGTGCTGTACCTATGTAACCAACACCCATTCCACAAACCTAATCTAAGCAGTTTCAGTTGGGTTTTCGTATAACGAAAACAAAATGTAACATTGATTACCGTGCTGTAACATAGTTTACGAAAACATAAATTGATAAATGAATAATTTAGGAAATGAATAAACAAACAACAACAAAATGACAAGGACTAAGCAAAACTATTATTCCATGAATTTTCTTATTGGATATATTCGAATTATATCAGGGAGGTTTTGATAAGATTGGTATTCAGTCATTATTTTCTTGAATACCCATTAAACAGTCATCTGCAGTGCCAAACATTTCGGCTTAAACGTTCACCGGGCACTGTCGCTATTTGGCAACTTATTAATTTTATTTTAGCTAACGCTAAGCAATTTCACCCGTCAAAGGAAGACCTCCTGAAACCGGTCAAGTAAAGGGTTGATAGTATAAATGCAATAATTTTTAGGAGCATCCACCATAACCTTTAATGCAAAAATGTAAAATTACAACGTTTTCAAAACGATATCCTATACACCCTAGAGTTGTAAAAATCTACTGCTATCGTCGAAATCGTGATGTTTTTTCCGTCGTAAATTACTGCGTTTAAGTTAAGGTATTCAACGTGGATGTGTGCTTAGCTTCAGAAGACTTGTTTGTACCGTAGCGTCTTACTACAGCGTGATTCAGCGTAACATGACATGACATCTTCGACCATTTTTAACGTAACGGCTCGTGGAAGTAAAACATGCAAGCTTAATGTCTGGTGTAAGTTTCTCAAAGTATATTTATTGCAATGTAAATTAGCTTTACAGCCCATAAGGTCTTATTATGCACTGTAACATCTAACAGACTAGGGAAATACTTTAAAACGTCACATCATACGGTAGACGTTGCTGAGGGGCAACGAAACCATTGTGTTGTAATGTGTCAAGTTAATTTCAGGCGAACATACAGATCTAGACTCGTCGAATTATGCACATTTCACCACGGGATCATAGAATTTGTTAAGTGAAGACTGATTATTAACCCTGATCCGTTTCCATTAGATTTTGTCGTATCTAATCACTACGTTAAGTATCTTATCTATTAGATGACCCCATCGTCAATCACTATTAATTGGTACTGGTCATCACAAGTCAAAAAGTGGGAATTTTAACAGGTTTTCAATCCTAAACATAAATAACTGATTTTCTGATTTATTTTTAAACTGTTAAAGTGAAATTGTCTACCTTGAAATGCCTGTTCAGTTTGAACGTTGCTGTCCTTGAAATCTTCCAAACCTTTCGTTTTCGCCTTCGACGGGTGACATCACTGATATTAAATCTCGTTTTTGCTTTCCCTTTTTCAAAAGAGGTAACGGTGGCTAATTCAGCGTATATATTGCCACCAGCGTTATAGAAGCTAAGAACCTATCAATAAAATAAAAATAAACTAAATTTCAAGATTACTTTGGGTAACGTTAAGTAATTTATTGTTAAAAAAGGTATTTTTGAACCAAAACATCAGCATGAATAAAGAAAACGCGTGATTTTTAGTGGTAAAGATTAATTCAGAATTAAAATTTTGAATTTCGAATACATTTATATTCTTCAACGGTACATTGTCACAACTACAGGACATATATCAGGAAACGACAAAGTTTGAAATTTCATCTACAATCCTTTTAATCCATCCTGACATCTAGCCCTTTCATCTTGGTGAGCAGGTCCAGAATCCACTGAGAAAACGGTTGCCGTCGTGAATTCGGAACCATGTTTCGAAAAGTTCCCTAGAACGGTAGAGTTAGGGAGTGTATAGGGCGAACATACACTTTACTTGTTGGCAAAGTGTTCAAATGTCGGAGATTGAACGCTTTATAATTAGACAACTACGTCGTGAGTCTAGGCAATTGATAGCAATTACATGTTTCCCTCGACCTGTAGTGTCTGCTTGTTTCAGCCTAGTATTGCAATTTTTGCACCATACCGTTAAAACATTGTACTTGATTATTGCATCTTGCCTGTAACGTTTCAAATGTTTTGATGTTTTCTCTGGATCAAGACCAATCGACTTGAGATTTAGGAAAACTTCTGATAGTCTGGGCTGTTTTGGGTACTTCTTTAAGTCTATATTGACACTTGTTCACTAGACGATTTTCGTGGTCAACATGCTGGTATATACGTAAGAATACCCGGATGCACATACGACCGTTTCCATGTTTCTTTGAATGTATGCACACCACATTCACGCGTGTGCGCGTTGCATCCAGGTACGCACGATGTGTATAGGCACCAATGAATATTTCCTTTTCAGTATGCGCATATGTGTATACATATATGCATGTATGCATGTATGCATGTAAGTATGCGTGTATGCATTCATTTAATTATTGCTCTAACCATGCATGTATGTCCATATAAACGTATACAGGGCTTTACGCACCCAAATACACCTGATTATAAATAAGGTGAATTCTACCTTTCCAAGAAAAGGTCCACTCTGTCGCCCAATAACTATATCGCCTGCAGTAACATTTGTATCGTCATCGGTAATCTTTAATCCACGAAGATCGTCACCACCCATACAAGAACTGACTTCTTTATTCAAAGTCTTAAGCTCACTAGAATGAAACATATTTCTGCTACGTGAAAAGCGAAAAGCTTACTCACACAGTATATAAAATTAAAATTTCGGATCATATACGTACTTTTCTGCATAGGAGCTACTTTCTCTGCATCTTGTCAACTGTGTGTGAATGAAAACACCTCGTTCTTCGTGGTTTACTTCTTCTACAGTTTCCAAAAACCCGTTGCTGTAATTTCCAACTAAAATATCGCCAACTTTGGGTGATGCGTTGATAGAATACTCAGGTATTACCAGGTAGAGGGTAATGGCGTTTCCATCTGCATGATGATATTCGTGGCCAAGACACTTGAAAACATTTACACCTGAGACACAAGAGAAAGAAATACAGCAAACTGATTGATGAGACTTTGATCAGCTAAAGAAAGAAAGAGAGGACATTAGGAAGATAGAGTGAAAGAAAGAACGAAGGAAAGAAACGAAGAAACGAAGAAAGAAAGAAAGAAAGAAAGAAAGCAGAAAAGCAGGGAGGTAGAATTTATAACAGATTAATTACAAACATATACATTTATACATATATATATATATATATATATATATATATATCGCTCTATGGCCTTTAGGTCATATTGAGCGCTCTACAGGATGAGTCATTGCCGCTTTGCATTGTGCGCACGCT